>JAGDQP010044784.1:0-15787 GCA_022664845.1 Lepisma saccharinum
GGTTTTATCTTGAAAATGTAATAGGAAAACCATAGTGTAGTTTAACCTTGAAACGGGAAAGCTATTTTAGTCAAGTAATCGGGCAAGTTGGACTCTTCATTATTTATTAATAAACACATTTAATGTTTTGTTTTTTGCTGAACTATATGTTTCGTATATACTCTAAATCACTCATATTTAGTACAAGCTACATATTTATTAATTGTTGCTGTACAAAATGTACAAAGTTCAATGTACATATGTATTTGCAATCGAAACATAAGTTGTTATACCAAGTACCTTATATCACATTACCGTTATATTGCAATCATGAGCTGAATCATTAAACTTGCCGCATAGTTTTGTTACGGTTTCCTATTGATAAAAGGGTCATTCCAGCTCAGATCGCATGAAGCCTCCGAGTCGACCATCTCAGATTTGAACGATTTTTTCCCCACAAGTACTTTGGTCCAATTGATAAAGAAATTAAAAATATCTCTTTTCTATTCCTTTGCATTCTAGAGAAATATGATGCCAAAGAAAGGTCGAAAATCATGGTATCTCCTATTCGCGACTGTCCTTTAAAACCGCAGAGTTCCATAAATAAATTTATAATTTCTGTTATTATTGTCCAAAAGAGGTGAAATTTTGACAGCATTACCTCAAAGACATACAGTTTCTTCCTACAATTTCAGAAGAAGTATTCTGTTGCCAGGTTTTATTACAGGGGTTGTTAAAAACACGAAAAATTAAAATAAATGTATCGCTCGTTGTTGAAACATTAATTAGTTTAGAGATATCATTGACAATTAATGATAGTAATAAAATTTAATCTGTTACATGAGAGTATAATAGAGGTTCAGTGAGAGAAATTTCAAATTTGTTCCAATATTCCTTCTTTGTTTAAAAATATATCCTTAAAATGTTAGAATTTTTTTTGCATAATACTCCATAGTAGAACAACAATTGGTTTAGTGATGTTGATAAACAATAAAAGTACGAAAACATTGTTGCCATGACATCATGTAAGAATATAAATTCACTGCAAAAAGTTTCAACAAATTTTGGATGTTTTACTATTCAAAAACTGATGAAAGAAATATGTGTATAATTAAACATGATTTTGAATTGTATACTGATGGATTAATCCATGCCAGATCAGAAAGGTGAAATGTCACTCAGCGTTGCCAATTTTGATGAAATTTTGCACATTGATTCTTGGAAGGATTCTTAGTATAAATTCCAACCTATAGGTTTCTAAACCACGTGTATCCGGAATTACAGAGCTTCAAATTTGGCATGTTTTGTGCTTAAATATTGTCGCGACCAACACTTTACGGAGACACTCATTAAAATTTGAATTTTTTAAGTCATGCTTAATGAACTACAAAATACATAGTTAAACATTTCTTATGTAAAATTTAACAGAGATACAAATTTGATCACAGAATTGTGGTAGAGCCCAATGTTTTGAAGATTGCTTTATGATTGCGGAAAAAGCAGTTTCTGAAATGCTGTTCACGTTACAACATAATACCGTGAATATCTCAAAAGGAACACCATATACAGATGTGATGAGACTCGTACCATTGGAAAGAGAAGAAAATTACCTATAGAATGATGTAATTAAAACAACGGTTTCTCGGTGGGAATTTTATCTCCAAAGCCCTTTTTCTGTTTCTACACCATTATGGATAATATGGTTGAACTTGAAATATAATACCATGAATATCTCAGGAAGAACATCAAATGCAGATATACAGAACACCATTGGAAAGAGCATAGAATGTCTTATAATGTGACGTAATAGAAACAGTTGAATCTCAGGCATTTATTTTTGTTTTAATATCAAGTAGTTATAATTAAAGATTCGCTGTTTGGCCGGTTCTAGATGGTAAACGGTCAATGGGACAAACATGAAACTTAATGTGAATGTGATTAACGGCATGTGAAAGAGAAATATTGAATATACAGTTCCGATTAAAACCTTTCAATATGTGTTTACACTTTACGGGCAATTTACAATCAGTTTATTAACATATCATTCATTTTACAAATTATTTGTACATGATGTTTGTGCTTGTACCAAACGTCATTCGGGTTACAAAATAAACTCGAAATATCGTCCATCTATGCCTAGGAAAGTTTGGAAGAATTGTGGGGATGCTGTGGTTCAGTGGTGGAATTCTATATGTGATTCGTGGCGTTCTTCTTTCAATCCCTGCTTGTGCCACGTGGGATTTGTGGTGGACAAACTCCGTGTGCGTTTCATGTGCCTTTTCCTCCCACTTTCTTCATTCGAGTAAATCTCCCATCATCCTCCATTTGGCCAGAGTAAAAGTCGCCTAAAGATAAAACTGAAGTTCAAATTCAAGCATACAACATTGTGCAGCAGTCCTAAACGGGACATCTCTATTGGTATGTTAGATACCACAGTTATGCTTATTTTCTGATCGTCACTTGTTCACTTGAGAAAAGCTTGTTCTTTAGGTATTCCCATAACAACAAATTACTGCGGTTGAGAATTGAGATCAGGTGATCGAGTGGCCAGTCATTTGGTAATAATATCTATCTGCGTTGCCAATATGTTATCTTCACTTTCCAGGTCAGAGAAAATATTGACAAAACTGCTTTCATGCAGGACTGGTATCCATCTCACATCGGTTGTCAGCTGAAACAGTTCCTCAGAAACGCATGAGGTGCAAATCCAATGACTATTAACTCGTTTCCAAATGTTTGGCCACCCTGATCTCCTGATCTGAAACCGCAGCGATTTCTCGTTATGGGGATATTCGAAGAACTAGGTGTATCAAGTAAACATCCAGTCACATGCTGATTTGAACAGGAGCATCTCAAGAGAGATATCCAGCACAGAAATGGGAATTTTTCGTGAAGTACTGCAGCACAACTGTTTTATGCTTAAATAAAACATAATTTATTTTACATTTCTTCCTCACGTGGACCAAAGTACTTGAGAAAACAACATCATTCAAATCTGAGATGGTCGACCGGGAAGATCCTTGAAATGTAGGCGATTTGAGCTGAAATGACCCAAAAGCTCTTCTTTAGTAGGGATTATAATAACTGTTCAGTAGCTTGAGAAATCATAAACGATTTTGTCCAAAACCAGTTTCCTTTGCAAATTGTAAATCAGTCTTTCTCCGTTCATTACACAATAAACCATACGTGAACTTTCGCGGGAATGGGTACAAAAAAGACGGGTAAATAAAGCTTGAGGCTGCGCCAGTAGGTGCATTCTAAAAATAACACATGCAGAAATAAGGTGTTCTTAGATTTTCCTCCAGGAATTTCAGTTTGGGGGTTGTAGTCAGTATTTAGAGGGTGAAAAGTGGAGTTTTGCAAGGTTTCTTTCGAATTTGACCATAAAATTTTTAAAATTGAGGGTTGCACTGGAGGATTTGGGAGGGTGACACCCCACAGGGGGTTTGGAGGAATCACTGGGTGCGCTATGGCGCTACGGAAACATATTCTATGATTATTATTTTTATTATTAGTAATAGTTGCATGGTAATAGTAATAATAGTTGTTGTAGTAATACTCGTAGTAATAGTATAAGTTTCATGTACAATCACTGGTTATTGTGCTACGAGCAAAACATCAAAATTATTACGGGACGACACTTAAACACCTCTTATCCCTTTACGTTACAAATCAGTAAACATTTTTTAAAGATACACATCAAGGTGAAGTGCGAATATAAACATTGGGGTCAGAAGATAAAACTGCACTGGTAAAATAAAAGAAATCATTTCCCAAAATGTTGACAAATTACAGAAATACATAATAAAAAATACTTAGTGGGTCCGACGGATTTTGTTACCCGTTTAAAAGTTAAGACTTAGTGAAAGTACCATGAGTACGCTTTATAATTAAAAATTAAAATAATACGCAAATTTGAAGTGTGTAATATAGAACTGATTCGTTTTTTTTTTCAGGTATCAAAAACGAATATTTAAATTCATTTGAGTGCCACTATTGGAAATAATTCATTCGCGAGAAAGAGTTATGTTCTAGAAATATCCCAATGAATCCTGCCATTGAATTTGTAACTGTTAAAACAGAAATAATTGATGATGAGGACATTAAAGATAAGATTGAGACAACTGATTTGTTCTCAGATGTTATAAGTGATTCTGGAATCAAAGCTGAATCTGATGAAGAAAACCGCACGTGAGTATTTTCATAGCCTGTTTGTTATTACTTATAATTTATATTATAAATTTATTTCGTAGCGTTCATCAGCAGAGGTTAGGTACATGCAATTTAAGTATTATGATTGATGGACAAATGTCTTCCATTGAAGGAAGATATTAAGGTTCTGTTTGAAGAGTGTATCCACATATTTCTAGCAAAATATCTTACAAAGTTTTAATCAGATTCATTGAAAGAATGTTGAAGATATATTTTGCGGTTTGCGTAGGTCTTTAGAGGTAGTAGAAATAGTAATTAAACTGAGACTAATCAAGTTATTTTTGTTAGTTTTGCCAGTGGTAATATTAGTAGCAGCACTAAATTTTGATTTTAATTATGGCCTTTAGTCATCTGAATTTCAGGGGATAGGGAAGGAACAAAGAATGCATGAAGGTGTTGATCAGTGCATAAGTAGAAGCTACCATCCAGGCATTTGTATGGTGAGATTAAGGAAGAGCCTCAGTCAGAATGCTCGGCCACTGAGAATGAACCCACAACTCTCCGAAATCTAAGCGGATGCTATATCAATGAACTACGGCCGTAGGGTAGACAGCAGTAAAATAGCATATACAATATTAATCAACAGTTCAATTCAGGTATGACATATACCGGTCATGCAAGAGATTTTGATAAATATTTTGAGCTCTTTATTGAATTTAAGGCTCCCTTGATTTTATTTTTTCAAATAATAAAATTCAAGCGAAATATTTTCAAGATCTCTTTTGTTCTTTTCATGCATGAGATTAATTGAAGCTCAGAATGTGGTATGTGGACAAACATCTTATAAACTAATTAATGTCATAAGCAGAGGATGTACAGAAATTCTGGTAACTGTAAAGAAACAGTCGAAAATTTATGTTTCGAATTCTTTTTACTTCCTTCCGTATCAAAATACGTATTTCTGTCAACATATTTAAATAACCTGTACTTCTATGTACTTTATTGTTGGAGTTGACTAAGAAGGTTGGGCCAGACACTTTAACACCAACAGAAATTTTGTTATTTTTGGAATGTTGGCCATATTTGAACGCCTTTTTTTTTATACATCGCATTTTAATGAGTTTAAAATAAAAACACTTCTGTTCTCCAAAATTCGATTCTTCTATTATCGACCAGTTGTTGGTTTAGATTTTATGGCTACTTATTTTAGGCAGAGTTATGTTATTTTGAAAATTCGGCCATATTTGGATGCAGTTTTCTCAAACACATTCTCAAAGAAAATTGAGTGATAAAAATCCTTTCGCGAATTATCTCGAGAGGCTCCTTAAGTCACCGATAGTTTCTCTCCTCCTGTCCAATTGAGTAGCTGCAGAGGTGTCTAGTTGACAATTTTTTCTGCAGGAAGCATTTTCCGTAAAATTAATTCTGCCTGTTCGATTATGAAATTAGCTGAAATCATAAAACATAAATTTTTCTAGTATACTGGAAAATTAATTATCTAAGAATGTGTTTCCTGAGGAAATGGTTTCCAATTATGACGGACGTTTCTAAGCAATCAACTCTCAGAAAACCCACTTGTCTGAACTATACTGAAAAGAGTTGATTTGAAAATTACTTTTCATTTTTCTTTTTAGAAAATTACGTCCAAATATCGTTTAAAAACATTTTTTGTGGTTCCAGTAAAAGTAATAATACCTCCTTGCTTCAAATAGGTTTGTAGTAAACTACATAATAAGACCTTGTTGAGATGGGTCAAACTCGTATAGATCATATATATTGCAGGACGTTTCCGAAGATGCTAGGAACCACTACAGCTAGAAAGGTGGTTTTTGTGTCGTTGGTAAAGTCTCGTCGTATTTTTCCAAGGGAATATTTTTCATATAAATAGGACCTCGCTACGAATGCTGACAGTAGCTTATATGCAAAATTCCCTAATTGGACTCCGCCTCACTTATTTTTATTAATCTCCATGTAAGGTCGAAGCCCGTTAATCTGCCACCTCTGGAACTGAGGTCATGGTCGGAACGCAAAAAAGGCGGACTATCGGAGGACAAAAATATTTAATATATTACAGTAAAGTGCAAGGACTTTTTTTTGATAATTAAGAAAAATAGGAAAATATAACTAAAATTATTCATGTTAGCAAAAATCATTTAATTTTGAAATGAATAACAGTAAAGCTGGAGATCGTTCGTTAGCTGTCTCTACAATATAGGTAGTGTTTCAAGAACAAGTGCAGAAATCCGCCATATTTCGTATACCTCCGTCATAATCGGATTATGCGAGGAGTCGGAACATCTGAGGTCAGTTCTACTGTATATATGATATGTAATAGCAGGTTAGTATGGGATATACTATTTTTGCTAATACAAATATGAAACCTTGATATATGTTATTATGGATGCATTTGATGCTCGTGTTAATTATTCAGAAAGGATACCATAAATAGATGCATAGTAAGGTCTTTTAGCACGTTTATATTTAATTTATTTAATACAATAAATTCTTGTCCTTTAAAAGTTAGTCTTATTTGCTCTGCTGATTGCGCACTCTTCGTGAGAAACTTTATCAGAGCGCAGTGATGTTTGCAGTGAATGTCGTATAATTTAATACATTGTATTTATTTGTTTGACATTTTATATATCCGCCTTCTCCTTTCATCGTATGATCCGAACAGTTTATGACGAATGAACTGCTGTTGTCTACGAAATTTCCGATTTCCTCGTGCTGCATTACTAACGCTCAAATCTAATAGTTATGATGATTTTTTGTCAGTAATGCAGGGCAGAATTAGAATATGGTAATTGCATTTCGAAATACAATCCCAGAAAGAAAATTTAGATTCGATTTGTATAAAATAATGCAACATTATTAAAAAAGTGTGCACCGAATTTGCCATGATAAATGCCACAATTTTCTTTAGACGGCAGTGAAGTTACCACTTGCGTAATACACAGCAAACTTGTCATAAATAGGAAGCAGATTTCCAAAATGTCTAGTCTTGATTTCGATATTTTCACGAAAGCAGGCCTACAATGTGCTGCGATGTGGAAGACATCCACTGGCTTGGGATAGATTTGAATTCACCATCTACCAGTTTACGGCCTAATATCTTATCATTTGGAATAAGGTGGCACTGACAAATTAACTACAAAATTACTACTATCTTCGTGCGTACGCTAATGGCCACTGACGCAGCGAAATTAGGTTAATGAGAGAAATACAAATATTACGATTTATATTCAGCATATTTCACATAATTTAAGGTCTTATTAATTTCTTTAAACTAGTAGAATGATTATTAGGGTTTACTGCTTCTCTAAAGTAAGTTTTATTTAGGAGTTTGAAGGTCATTTTGTCAAAAATATATTGACGAGTAATAATATTGAAGACGCATTGCATAAACGAATAAAATGATCATTAAATCTTGCGCACCACTTCGTATGTTTATAGTATTTTGCGTTGCTCAGTTGGTAGATCGTTGGATTGTTAATTAAAAGATCCTGGGAACGCTCCAACGTACAAATCCTGATCCTGACTGAGATTGTTTCCGAGGTTTTCCAGTGTTACAGTGGTGAAATGCTGGGATGATACCTCCATTATAAGACTAGCTCGTTTACCTACGAACGTTCTCTTCCCTGCCGGAACCCGACGTAAGACAAGAGTTCCGTATATTCTGTATTTTTTCTTCATATATGCGCCTTTGTCTTTCTAATCTGGCACATAATGTTATGTGATAGTACTCTTAGGTACAATGAAAATATAGTGAATAGTAGCCACTTTGACAATTTTCACATTGTTGAAGATACGATCAAAAATGTGAAAACTCTTAATGTTAAAAGATTGTTGAAAGTCTAAGAAATTCTCAACATTTTAACGTCCACATATGTATGTTGCTATGCTGCGTGCGTAGACTCTATGGAACAACACATGCCAACGGTACTTGTTGAGTTTATGGCAAAGGTTCTAGCAATAACATTCCAACTATATTTTTTCAAGAGGGAAAGTATAACATTTAGCCTGTTGTAGATGGAAACCATTTTCATACATTGAACATGTATTGAATATATTTTAAGCATACATTTTCATTACTCTAGAAATACTATACAATCTTAATTTCAACTTGATAATATTTAAAATCAATAACTTTCTTCTAGGTGGCTGTTTTGTTTCAGAACAAATTATTTGTCTTGACTGATGTAATACATATTTTTGTACTCTTAATTAGTATACTGTTTCTACGTTTAGGAATAAGCTTGCAACCGAGTTGGAGAAACAACCTTCAATTTCTAGTTCCAGAGAGGAGAGTGCAGAAATGTTATTGGATGTAACTTCCAGGGTGGATTGTTGTTTACCTCCGACAGAAGAAAGCGAGGAAATTTTACCAGATATTACATGCAACATGGTTCCCCGTGATTCTTCTCAACCTGTATTTTCAGATATAGTTAAAAAAGAACCACCTGAAATCAATGCTGTCCAAGTTGCGATTGACTCAGTAGAGACAGTTATGCAAGAGCCAGAAGAGGCTGGCGAACCTTCCAACGAAATTTCTTCTGACAAATTGCCAACCAACACAAGGGAACAAACTTGCGCCATTTGTAATAAGACCCTTTCATCGAGAAAAGTGTTAAATTTCCACATGAAAATTCATTTGGGAATTAGGCCATTTGTTTGTAATTTTTGTAACAAGGCTTTCACTGCAAGTTCTAATCTGAAGAGCCACTTGCGCACACATACAAAAGAAAAGCCATACAGTTGCGAATTTTGTAAAGGTAGATTTTCCGAAAACGTAACTCTAAAACGCCACCTTAGAATTCACACAGGAGTCAAGCCATTTTCTTGTACAATTTGCGAAAGAACGTTTTCGCAATCAGCTGCTCTTATAAGGCACGTAAATTTGCACAAGGGTATAAGACCTTTTATGTGCGAAATTTGTGGTAAGAACTTTATTCAGAGGAGCGACCTTAACAAGCATGTTCAGAATCATAATACTGATAAGCCTTTTAGTTGCAATTTTTGTGAGAAATCTTTCGTGGAGAAACGTGTCCTTGAAAATCACTTGAGAATTCACACAGGTGAGAAACCATTTACTTGCATGTTTTGCAACAGCTCGTTTGCGCAAAAAGCTAATCTGCAACGTCATTTGAAAACACACAGTGCAAAATAATTCGTGTTTATATATTATAATAATGAAATCGTGAAACGTAAAATAGGCAGCTTATGTAGCTCGAATTTGGCAAAACTATTCGATCGTGATTGGTAGGATGTAGGGAGATAGAAGGTTTGAAAGACCGAGGCGTCTTTAGGATGGCAATATTAGATGAGATCTCCGAGAGGTATGTGTTCGTGTTGAAAACTGGCTTTAGAAAATTCGATGACGAACGTTTTTGCTTTGGCGATAAATTTTCGGGTTCCGTAGCACAAAGAATGAGGGATTTAACATATATGAAGTGGTATCCAGAATCAGGATAGGTGCTGTAATCTGAACATGAATTGCAGGAAAGCATTGAAGTGTTACAAAGTAACAATAACATTGTTGCAAGTCACCCGTGTTAAAATTTTCCAGCCATAATTATATTTGATATGGTGTATGTGGCAATTTCGTTATTGTTCATTGGATAACACACCATTTGAAAATTCCTCCTTATGATTAACAAATGAGCTCCGTCGTCAATCCAAACTGCTGACCAGACTTTTCCAACTTTCCCCTTTCTCCTGCTGAAGTTGAAGTTCAAAGGGTACCTCTGATCCAATCACAAAGTCAGGGTTCGACATTCTCTCCGATCATTTCCATAGTTTATTATTAAAAGAAAATAAGTATCACGGCTTGTGACTTTACCTCCTCGCAGTTTTCTGAATTTTGAGACAACTAGTTGGCGAAAGGTGAAACTGCAGTGGAGTAACTTCCTAGTGAGACTCAAAGGAATAGACTGCAGTGGGAAACGTAGAATTCGCTTATTCGTTCACTGAAATATTTAATTTCGATAATCCGTCTGAAGGCAGAATTATTATCCCCTGGCTGACATCTTCCCGTAACCTCACTCCTCTTGTGTTCATGGCTAAGCTTTAGATGACTAGAGGCCATTAATAAAGTTCAAATTCGAAGGTGAATCCTGTTGTCCTCAGTAACCAGTCAGATAATAACCCGCGAGCATTCAGTAAAGATAAAGATAAAATGAATTTAATGGACGGTAACAGCACTATTGTTTACGCCCGTCCCGATACGGGGGAAACCCCAACAAGCATTTAGTGTAGTGAGCTGAATGCATTGGTAAGTTGTAACTTTGCTTACAGGAAATTAAATTCTCTTAGATCTTTAGGTGTTGAATGCTGGCAGTATTTTTGGGGTACTGCAGTTAATAGGGCCTTTTATTGGCTGCGTCTTGGTAATTTGGTCGCGGCTGAGTTTGGCTGCTATCGTATCACTTGTTTCCGTCGGTCTTACCGGACAAATACTGGAAAGGAGCCTATATTCCCGTGTAGAATGAACGTTGTTGCAACTGCACCTGGAGTTCATTTAATAAAGGAAGATAAGGCAAATGGATGGTTACACCAATATCATTTCTAAATTATTTTCATTCGTCTAAGACAGCTGTAAATATTTTTACACATAACAAATTCCATACAAATTCACTGACTCTCGTAACGGATGCAATTGGTAGTATACGAAATAGTTGTCTCTGCTATTCGTTATTGTTTCTGTAAACGTGGTACAAGATTGGCGTTTGAATACTCTGGTAGAAAATTGTACGTAATTGGCTGATAAGTGAATGAGCAAAGAGCATAGATGCAATCAGCTCTAGTTAAATGTAATCGAAATATGCTGTTACTATATATTAAATGATTGTATTAATACATGTATTTGGTTAACACATGATTAGAAAAATAAATGTAAAAACAAACGGTTAATAAATTTGTATATTGTGAGAATCTTATTCCTAACATTACCAATGTTTTTGGGTCGCATTATTTACCAAGGGGGACTCTGAGATCCACAAGGAAAATGTCATTATTTCTCACGGAAACTGTTTAATACTGTCTGATATGAACTTTGGGTGTCGAAGACATCACATAATTTTCTTCTATTTTATTACGATCTTTCTAAGTACATTGTTGCCAATTATATGTATATAGTTATGTACGTGAGAATGTTTTATTTATATTACTAACTGTGACATTTCTTTTACTTTCATAAAAATCAAAAGATAAATATCACCTTAGTACAATATACTATATGCACGAAGCCACCTTCATACTACGGAGAGGGCGTAAGCCAAAGTGCCTTTTCCACCCATAAATTAATTTTATCTTTCTTTATCATTTAATACCATATTTCATAAATAACATTTACAGTATTATGCGAACTGTCCTTACCACTATGCCCACAACGCATTATTTACACTATAACTGCAACAAGGCAAACATTAAAAACAAAGCCAGTATGTTGTATCACCAATGCGATGAAGGCTGATAATATATTTTTTAATTTTTTGTCGAATTCGAAATGCTAAAAGAAATGTGCTTCCAAGAACGCTATTGCTTACGCGTCAAAAGCATTCCTTTTTACAGGAAGCAACTTTGAGTAAGTGAAGTTTTCACGATAACTTTGCATGCTAATTTGGTCGAAATTAAATTTACACGCTAGGAACCATTTTACAATTTGCCATGGTTTGTGAATGAACCAGATATCAATATATTGTTTTATTATATCTGTAATAATGTTTTAGAGTCTTAATTATCCATTTAACTGTCTAAGTAACTAAGATTGCAAAAATATTACATGGATTAATTGAAGAGCGTGAATGTCAAACAAGCTGTACCCACATTTTTAGAATATAAACTTTAGTTAGTTCAGCTACTGGTTTATTGCAAGTTTCCTGCATATAAAAAATTTAATATTTTGTGCAAAAAGTGTATAATAATTTATTTATCCATTCAGTTTATGATAATCCGCACGACTGACTTTTATAACTGCTATATAATCACGAGGAAAAGTACAACTAAGAAACTTGCAATCACGAGGAAAAGAACAACTAAGAATTTTGTATTGACCAAAATTAATATTTGATAACTTACACGATGAAGAACAGTTTGGAATTTAAGATATACAACATTTTCTATCAGGTTGCCCCTCTTTAGAGTCCATCAGCAAGTGTTGTCAATCCGCTCTCTCTGTCTGTCGACAACTGTTAACTCACGAAGCACTAGGGCTAGGAAATTGGTTGATGTGTCACTCGTAGTTTCTCGTTAGACTAGCTCAAGCCCGTATAGAAACTACAAATTGCAGGAGCGTCCCCAGATATAGAGGACAATTTATATTCTTGAAAATGCTAGGGCTAAAATGATGTTTGAGGTGCAGTTGGAAAGGTTTCGGTAAGATGTTCAAACCCGTTTCCTTAATCCATATCACCGGGGCAGTTCTCCACTTTCGAGAGGATTTTTAATTTTAGACATATAGAGAGCTAAAAAGATGATTAAGGTTTTGTTGAAATGTCTCGGCGAAACTAGCTAAAATCCGTATAGAAGCTATACATTTCAATGATTTGCCACAGGTAGGAGGCAATTGATATGCTTGGAGTTACTATATGTAAGACAGTAGTTTATGTGGCGTTGGATAGGTCGCAGCTAGTTCAAAGCTGTATCATTCATCCGCATCACAGCTGCGGGGCCGGAGTTCAGGAATTTTTATATTTGGGACTACTAGGAAAGTGGATGAGGTGTTGTTGGGAGTCTCGTCGTAATTTGCAAGCGAACATTGATGATATTAATATGATGCAGTCGCTGAACTGGTCTCAACCTCACTTGTTGATAATTCTATACGTTAGATGGAATACATGAATAATAAGGTAAAGCGCACGAGCCGTGAACGGCACATGGTGCCAGTGGAGGTGGCGTTTTACATATTCTCGACCACGGCACGAAGTGAAGTCGGGTGGTCAGTCTTATGCGTAACCACAAAGACTACTTTATCAAGAAATGCGTAAATTGAACATAATTTGTCCACAGTTTGGTTTCGAAAATTCAAAAGTGACTCGGTAATTTCTCTGGAGTAAACAGCGTAACTGGCACGACGTGCCATGTGAATGTAAAGCGGGATTTTTCTTCGCAAGTAATCACATCGCATACTTCCTTTGCTTCCCTTGCCCATTCCATTCTTTTACTTTATCTCCTTTTTATACCGTGTTAGTATTTTCTGTTGTTCTACTCGAATCATCAAGCTGGTCTTGTTTTATGTCTAATATTTATTTGAAAGTAGATAATAGCTTTTGTGCCAAGGAAGGGTCATTTTCTCGATTTTGAAGTTGATTAAAAAAAATTTCTACTAGAGGCATTATTTTACTAAAAAAAGAAAGCCACATATTAAAATGGTTCCTAATAAGAATTTTTTGAGCACTTCAGCCCGATGGAATGTGTTTGAATTTTACCTCTTCCTCCATCTTCACTATTTTAACCGTGCATTCAATAATATCCTTTTAATGTTCAAAGACATTATTTACGCTTCTGGACAGGTACTTCCCACGAATATTACTAGCTTGTGGTGATCGTTTCTTAAAAAGTGAATCTAAAACTGGGACTTGTTGGGAAATAAAAGAAAAAAAGTACACACATCTTGCAAATTTTTTAAAAAAATACAATTTTATTTATAGAAGCAGCTTTCCTCATAAATTGATTCACTTGATAAGTGCCACAATGTATATACACAGCATTTGAAATGGGCAGATACAGTGCCATAGCTTTAAAATTATGATTTCGCAATTAAAGTAACATGAGTCGCTCGCAATAACCTATCTAAAAGCGATATTGGACTGACGCTGCCAAACATTTCATGAAAATATGAAGCCAGGAAGCGGAGAGGACACTCAATCTCATTTGTCCATTTACTGTCTAAATCAACATGGGCTAAATTTTCAGTTCTAACTCAGTTCTTTACGCTTGAAATCGCTGTGTGGCCCGGTTTTATAATGTTTTAATTCTAAAAAAAAAACAATATTATTTCCAATATTTTGTATTATATGCAGAGTACAGTATACTATTATATGAATAACTCAGGAATTGAAATTTAAATTAAAAAGAACAGTTCTCATAGGGATAAGAAGCGTATAAAATCGAGTTAGAACTGATAATTTGGTTCACATTGAATTATACTGGAAGTGGACATACGAATTTAAATATTTGCTTCAACACCAAACAGTTACTGCAGTATCATTACGTAAAGCTCGAGGGCCGCACGTGAGACCAATTGTGGTAGCATGGCTATTAAAAGGCAGGAAGAAACAAAGGAATTCACCAACACTCAACCATGAAACAAAACGAAAGATACACAGGGTCTTTGTCTCTTCCGCTATCACACACTTACACACATATATTCTCACGCCCCGCTCAAACACACCTACACGCTCAGGCTCGCTCTCTCTCGCACACACACAGAGAAACTGTCTAAATGAAAGAAATAGCAGACGGCTTCTGCTGCTTGAGCGGAGGCCATGTGCACCACAATTGCCATATTCCGGATGCAATGAAAAGCTCAGGAGGGGAGAAAATAGTAGAAAACCTCGTTGCTTGGAAGATCCTTGCAACGTCTCAATCCCTGTCGTAATTGGTCCTAGAAATGTCACTCGAACATGCAGAAGAGTTCTATCCTCTGTAGGGTGTTAGGCTTTAAAAAAGGTGTAGCCAAATTACAACACCAAGATTAAACTGTGAACTTCTGAAGTATTTTTTTAGCTCCCTAAAAAGAAACTATGGCTTGTTTGAACACCGAGAGGTAGAATATTATTACTTATATTTTAGAATGATTGAAATAAAAATTAAATAACTTAAGAAAATCAGTGTTGCGCAACAAGTTAACACTGGCACACATCACACGCAAGTTAGATATTAGGTACGAATCACTTCGTGAGTTTATTTCTTTCTTTATCGAAATATATAGTATAATAGTGGTGCGTACTACTTTTGAAATATAAAAGAATGATGGCAGCACTAATCTTCAAAATTTGACACTACAATAAATTCATTTGTGTTCATTATAATTTAATCCTCTCCCGTGTAACAAGCAAATTCTTTACTCAACCACGGAAACCTCAACCTCTTTCTTTACACACAATTGTAGGACAAGCACGATAACCAAATTAAGTTCGGTAGTATCAACGCAAGTACGGAGGACACTGGTCTAACGTATGATGAACTTACAGAAAGGTTCCATGTTTCCGTTCAAACTGTAAGACTGCACCTGCACTTGATAGGGAAGTCATACAGGTTATGCAAGTGGGTACACCACACATCGTCGGCAGGCAACAAGAAAGAGTGAGTGATAGCTTATTTGTCGTTGCTCAGACGGCAACTGAACACACCCATATTTCATCGCTTTCTCACTGCTGGCGAAACGTTGGTCCTCTATGACACACCCAAGCGTACCAGACATTGGTTGTCACCACGTGGCACTGTTCCTCGCATCTCAACACTACCTGTGCACCCACGAAAAGTTATGCTCTCTGTATGGTGGACCTGTCGCCAGGTGGTGAATTACGAGCTCCTTCCACCAGGTCAGACAATCACTACTGACCTCTACTCACAGCAATTGCAAAGGGTGCACCGTGCATTGCGGCAGAGGGAGCCGCCATAGGTGAATCTGCAAGGGTCTGCTGCTTCTCCAACA
>JAGDQP010044786.1:0-15786 GCA_022664845.1 Lepisma saccharinum
TTCGTCTCGCTTTTATTCTTTCATTTTATCGATACTAATACATGTGTATTTTCAAAAAACTTCATGATGTTTTCTGATTTTAGTATGGGCGAGACGAAGGAAGGGGAAAGAGGGTGTCTGTTTACCGGACACGATTATGGGATAAGAAGGTATCATTTGGGTTGCCTAGCTGCACGGCGTTCGCTGTCGCAATTTGTTGATGCGAAGTGTACATGTTTCATACGTTATTACGATATTTATGAAAATATCTTCAACAGATATTCCCTAGGGAGCAGGTGTTAGTTTAGTTTGTCATACATCTGAATTGATCTCAACCTCTTGAGAATGGGTGTTTTGCCTTTTTTCTGTCTACATAACTGAAAAAAGAATGCTTTGTAAGAGTAGTACCGGTACCTTTAATTGAATGGTGATCAGTACAGTGTTTTCCATTATACTTTTCTCCTCTCCATCTCTTTCTTTTCACTTGTGCATTATTTTCAGTGCCTAATGATACGAACATACCAGTTCTAATTTTATCAGTAATAACTGCTAGATAAATGCTTTCACTTTCGTGAAAGACAAACTGAGACAGGGTATGGAAGTACTATACAGTAACAGCAACTAGAAAACTGTTTAGAACAAAACAAACAGATGATGATCAAGATGGCCTGAACCATAGTTACTAAAAGAACATAAATAAATTCAAAATGATGACAAAGCAACTAATAATGCAATTACCTTTATGTTTACTGCAGGTGGATTGCAATGATAACACAAACTCCGAGACAGTAAGTAAGCCATGGAAATATGTTCTACATTTGTAGAAAATGTAAGATAGCGCATGGCGATGCTACGACTATTTGGAACTAGAACCCACAAATACCTTTTGGTTAAATATAGTTGTAACGTAACTTTAAATCATAAACCCAATTTTATAACATTACACTTCATTCCTTCCAAAATAAATAAGCAAAACACACCCATGAAAATCGGTTTGCGATAGATATGGGATTTAAGATACCTTGCAAATGTGTTCTGGGTTCTGTCAGAGACTTTCGAAACACTATCTGTCAGAGTCATTAGAATCTAATTGTTAACTGATAATTCTTTCTGATCGAATTGACTAAAACGTAGAATGGGGAATAGGGGCTTGATTTGAGTATGTTGATTTGAATTTCATGTACAAATAATACGTAACTCATTGTATGTATCGTAAACTACTAGTTTCTGCTGTGTGGATTTATAATATTTTACCATTATCAAGGATATACGAAAAGACACAGAATAATATTTCTTTGATTGACAAATGACTCATACGGAATTAGCTACTGAAACAACAAGAAGGTAACTTTGTAGTACGCACAATAATTACAAATTGTTGTATTCCTTTAAATAAAACTTAACGCATTAGCTTTCTTACTTTCCCCGACTAAGGATAGCTGCCAGAAGGAAGATATTGTGAAAATAAATAAAGATAGCGAAAAGTCCTTGGGCTGCCCCTTTCAATTCGAACACTGCTTTAATGATCCTTGTGCCAGATGCCGAAAGGCCTTGCCTTGGTATAAAGGGGGGGGGACGAGATGAAACTTTCAGCACTTGTACACTGGCATGCATAAGCACGAAAATACCTGATGGACATTACAAAGATACGTGAAGTAGCTACCCAAGATGGTGGCCATTCAATATGGAGCTTATAGCCAATTTCCAATGTTACATATATCAACATCGCATTACCAGATTTCAGTGGTTCCTTTTTTAAATGAAAGATCATTTCTTTGAATTCAGTTCTAATTATGAACAATATGTTCATAGATCTAATAGTTTTTTAGTTAAATTCAAAAAATGCTTTGGCTACAATTTCATTCATAAGAAATATTTTCATAAATCTATTAGTTTTTCAGATAAATGTAAAAATATTTTATTTTAACCTAAGATATTCCCTTATTTAATATATTACTTAGGAACGACTGGTTTTAGAGAAAACTATGTTATTACCTCTCAAATATAGTTTGTAACTGAGGCTTTGATTTAAAGAAAAAATCAATTAAATCCGACAAATATAACCCGAGGTATGAACAGTGATTTGAAAATTTCTACAATACGATTTAGCATTACGGAGGCACTAATGCGTTTAGAAAGAAGTTACGTGATGTTTTAGTATTAAATGGGAGGAACAAATGAACGTTTCAGCACTTGTACACTGGTATGTAAAGATCACGAAACTACGTGATAGACCTTCCAAAAATGTAGCTATCCAAGATGGCTGCCATTCAATGTGGAGGCTATCGCCAATTCCCAGTGTTACATGTATCGGCATCCCATTACCAGATTTCGATAGTTCCTTTTCTAAATGAAAGATCATTTCTTTGAATTAAATTTTAATTATGAACAATATTTTCGTAAATCTAATAGTTTTTAAGTTACATTCAAAAATGAGTATTTTAACCGAAACCAATTTTTATTTATTATTTGCCTGAGACTGACTTTAGGTTTAGGCGAGAATTTCTTTCATTTTTTTAAAAAAAAGAAGGAACAACAAAATGTTATACATAATATTTTATTATTTAAATTTATGTTAGAAAACTACTATTTTAGATAAATAAATACTTTTTCAAAATATTGCTTTTATTAGAAGTAAAGAGCAATTACTGCATTTTTATTTAACAACTGCAACGCAGGATGGCAAGTACTAGAGTTTCTGGTGCAGATGCTCCGGTGATCCAACTGATGCAGAGGTTTCCTTCGCTGTCCTTTCTCCATTAATATCCTTCAGCCTCTGGTATACTTCAGAGTATTTTCCAAGTCTTCGTATCTAAATTCCTGTCTGGAAATTTGCGCGTTACGATGTATCCTTGCACGATGGTAGTTAACAACTATCGACATCACCCGTCTTTGGATTTAAGTATTTTTTATCGCGGCTCATTGGCATTTCCGATTTTTATTTTATTGGAGTACATGTCACAAATAAACTTTCCAATTGTCTTGAATAACTTATCTGAAACAGTTCACTCGATTCCTAAGTTTCTGAATGTTGTGACGTATTCTGTGCTGTTCCCGTAAACTTTTTGATCTTTCCTTGTCCTCCAAATGCACTTACACTGTAACAGCCTGACCTGAATGGAACCTTAGTACAGTTGATGCCACTTCTTAATAGATTTCTGAGACACTTTGGCCAATATCAAGATCTTTCAGTTAGTTTATAACACCTTCCACAATACATTTACTTGTCTCAACCTATTTGTACAGTACAACAGAAAACCAATCTTTTTTATTAATAGTGATTTCTTAGGTCCAAATTAACGGATAATAATGTCCTTTTCTTCTAATAAAAGTAAATATTGGAAGCAGAATCTTTTGAATTTGAATTTAATTTTAAAACTTTTAGGCAACTTCGGCTTAGGCTGGATGGATGATGAGACGAATTGTTGAAATTATGAAACTGTGAGGAAACGGGAGAACCCCGAGAAAAGTCACGCACACGGTGTTTGTCCACTACAAAGTCCATATAGCAAGAGCAGGGATCGAACCGACCACCCCTAGCATCGGAGGTGAGCGCTAAACGATTGACCCATCGCGGTCCAGCAGCATCTTTAAATCATATATTTATAAAAAATGTCGTTTCCTAATAAGACCTTAAATAAGAAAATATCTGTGAATATATATTTTTGATGCTTTTAAAACACTTTCATTTAAAACCTAAAACTAAATATAGTTAAGTAAATATAACATAAAATAGATTAGATTAGAACGCACATTTTAAAATTTAACAAACAATCTAATGGATTTATGAAAATATTGCTTTTAATTAAAATTGAATTCAAAGATATGATTTTTCATTTAAAAATGGAACCATCGAAATCTGGTAATGCGATACCGATATATGTATCATAGAAAATTGGCGATAGCCACCATATTGAATGGCAGCAACCTTGGATAACTACATATTTGGAAGGTCTATCACGTATTTTCATGATCTGTACATACCAGTGTACAAATGCTGAAAGTTTCATTTATTCCTCCCATTTTATACCAAAATATCATGTAGCTTCTACAAGCTTTACTGCCTCCGTAATGTTAAATCGTATTGCAGAAATTTTGAAACAATTGTCTATATCGCGGGTTATAGTTGTCGGTTTTAATTGATCTTTTCTTAAAATTAAAGCCTGAGTTAAGTTCTATATTTTATGTAAGACCATAGTTTTATCTAAAATCAGTCGTTTCAAAAAACTATTTAAACTATTTTAGGGTCAAATTAAACATGCTTTACATTTAACTGAAAAACTGTTTGATTTATGAAACTATTGCTCATAAATGAAATTGTAACCAAAGAAATGATCTTTAATTTAGAAAAGAATAATCGAAATCGGATAATTAAGAGTCAGGCCACTTGACAAGTGCTAAAGTTTCACCATTTTATAAGACCAACACTTCTGGCACAAGGACTATAAGGACGAAACTTTGAATTTCTCTAACTTATATTAGAACGAAGTGAGCATTTACTCGACCATGTCCTGATTTGAAATCAGGTATACAAGTAGTAATCCGGACACTTACTGTCACTTTCTTAAAAATGGCACCTTTTCCCCTGTACCTGGCTGATAGCAAGGAGTCGATTTTCCAGGGCTGTACGATACGCTGTGTCGCACTTATTGTTCACAATGTATGAAAGGCTACGAACAAATTTTCTCATCCCTTATGAAAAGCTATGAGCATATTTTGCACTCCCCTATTTTTTAAAAGATTTAGAACACATTTTTCCAACCCTTATTTAACAACTGAATACCTAACCCTTATACGGCACATTTTCGCAACCCCTATTTAACATAGCAGAGATTACACTAGTGCATGAAAGACTACCACCTTTATTAACTGTTATATTTTATAAAAGGCTACGGCGCCTTTTTCCAACCCCTATTTAACATGGCAAAGATTACACACGAATATATAGGATAGTTAACCTAACCCAAATAACATGAAATAGTAGATTACGTTCTCCAACACTATGAAAGGGTACGAAGCTCTTTTTCATCCCCTGCATAGCACCATAGCTGAAGAACATACTATACCTAACCCACATAGGAGTGAACGATAGCAGAAATGCCTTAAAGGCTACGACGCTCTTTTTCAACCCTAAAAAACAATACAGAGTCTACGGTCCAGTCCCTATTTAACATAGCAGAGATTACCTAGCCTTTATACTAACGCCCGATATCAGAGGGTACGAAGCTCTGTTTGCAACCCTTATTTGACATAATACAGATTATAGGCCCTCTAGGTTAGAGATTATAACTACGGCTACGAACACATTTTAAACCAGATACACAGGAATTTAGGCTATTTAACCTAACAGAGATTACAACCCCTAGTGCACAACCACTATTTACCATAGCAGAAATTACACAGGCAACGGGTTTACAGGCACATAACAGATATTACAACAGAAATTTGAAGTCAGAGGCTATGGCCACATTTTCTCTCATTCCTTACACAGGGGTGACAATTGTCTATTTCCTATATAACATAGCAGAGATTACGAACGCATTTAACATTTTTATTTAACCCAACGTAGGAGTGATATTTTTTGCATCCCCATATTTAACACAGAACAGATTACACGTTCTCTAGGCTATTTGACCTAACATAGCACCCCTTCTAGGCTAGTTGATATTTCTCGCATTCTGTATTTAATATTGCATTTTGCGCTCATAAAAGGCTATAAACCCTTTTTTCTCGCAATTTGGCCCAATATCTCGAAAACTTTTCAAAATATTGAAAAAATAAATAGAAAAATCTACCCTTATAAACATAATCTACCCAATTCCGAAGTTTGGTGATGATCCAACAAACTTTTTGCAGTTAGGACCCATTAAGTCCTAATTTTGCTATAGGTAGTTACGCTATTTAACCCCACATAGCGCATATGTCATAAAAGACTACGGCACATTTTTTATTCCCTGTTTAACATAGAAGAAATTACACAGGCAACGAGCTTACAGATCTATAACAAAAATTATCACAGAAATTTGAAGTCAGTTTCCAACACAGCCCCCAGCAGGCAATTAAATATATATTTTCCCAACCCCTATTTAACACAGTACAGAGGCCAACAACAGTGATTTCGAGGTCATACAGGGTTAAATATACAGTATTTAACCCTGTATATTTCGTAAATCGCTAGACATATCGAGATTCTGTTTTCACATTTGGGATTAGGGCACTGAATATTAAACGCGAAAAAAATTGTGACCTCGAGGTCAAAGGTAAAATATTCAACCCTGTATATGTCGTAAATGGCAAGACCTATTGAGATTGATTCTGTTTTCACATATAGTATACGGCATTGAGTAATACATGTGATAAAAGTGGTGACCTCGAGGTCAAAGGTCAAATTTGAAGCCAGTTTGCTAACTTCGTCCCCAGTGGTCGTAGAATAATGAAACTTATAATCCAATTTTAATTTTAGTCCCGGGAATATCAAATATGAAAATAACTTCTTTCTACCTATTGTAACTTCAAAGATATGCTGGTTGGAATTTTGTCGAATTTCGGCATTCTAGACGCAGTAATGAGAACATCTCAGATTATATGTTATTTGGGTCGGTGATGCAGAATATGAAATTTTATTTTCTCTACCACCTACCATTTCCAAAATATGGGGGTTCCAATTTTGTCGAATTTTTACATTTTAGATGCAGAAATGAGAAACTCACAGATTATATGTTATTTTTGTCGTTGATGCAGAATATGAAATTTTCTTCTCTCTACAACCTTCGCTTTTCAAAATATAGAGGTTCGAATTTTGCTCTTTTGGTCTTTGAATTAAGAAACGTGGAGATTGTATGTTATTCGAGTCGGTAATGCAAAATGTGAAATTTGCTTCTCTCTACCCTCTACCCTTTCCAAGATATGGCGGTTCTTTGATCCCAGAAATATGAAAACCTCAAATTTTCACAGTAATTCCAAACTAATTTCTACCTATTGTCGCTTTCAAAATATGACAAATTGAATTGACAAAACTCGCAGTAATCGGGATTGGTGAAATTCGCTTCCCAAAACTATGAAACTGCAAAATGCGTGTTTAAATAAGGTTTGAAACAAAAATTGCATTGACTAATGTATATCCTCTGTGCATTGCATTCGCTAGTTATTATGGAATAAAGTTTGACTGCACTAAAGTTGCTATATGAATAATTCTACAGAATGTGAAATTCAAAACCAAGATTGTACGTCCTAGATACAAGAATGCAAGATGCTATTAGCGTAATTCTATAGTTTGGGAAATATACAAGATTGCATTTTGCTGCTGTACGTCCTTGGTAAAAAATAAAAGACAACTTGCACACAAGTTGCTATTAGCATAATTTTATAGTATAGGAAATAGATGAAATTGCACAAGACATCCACTTTAATCAAAATTGAAAAACTTGCAGTATTCGAGGTCGGTGAAACAGCAAAATTTGTGTTTGAAAATAAAAATTGTATGTCCTCTGTGCATTGTATTCGCTAATTATTAGGTAATTAAATTTGTATGCACTCAAGTTCTACAGTATGTGAAATTCAAAATTAAAATTGTGTTTCCTGCTGTACTATTTTGCTAAAAAATAGAGAATGGAATGTGCCCATAAGATGCTATTAAAGTATGGGAATTTAAAATTGAGATTTTACGCCCTCGGTAAAGAGTAAAAGACAATTTGCAGTCAAGTTGCTATTATTGTGACTCTACGGTATAAATTGACCTCTCAAAGTGAAAAACTCAATGCGCATGTAGCGATGTGGTGTTGGAGGAAGTATTAAAATGTTGAAGTTCCACGCTATTTCTTCAAATTACACTTTAATAACCAGTGGTTATGGATGTACTATGATTTTTCTGTCGTTTGCTGGGAGTATGCCTCAATATTGGGTATTCAAATTTTGCCTTTTTGGTCTTAGAATTGAGAAACTGATTTCGCTTCCATAATATGGTAGTTCGAATTACGAAACTCGCAGTATAGCCGAAATTACACAGGGTTCCATTGTAACTGAACTTGTTTGGTGCCAGGACACATTAAGGGTAGTTGTAGTGACTAGCAAAAATTATTCGAACCCTGTAGTGTTTGTACAAACTATGGACTTTATTACAACCAACAAAATAATGGTGTGTGAGACGTTTTCCATTTGTATGGGTAAATTCTGTTTTAAGTAGAATTCACCCTAATATTAGATGTTTGTTGCTTTGATTGTCTGAACGTGTGTGAGACGTCTTCCGACCCATGTTTTGAGGAGGATTATATTTAGCTATGAAATAGTCTTTCAACTCTAATATAATGTAGAAAAAAATAGTTGGGGAATATTCGAAGATTTTATAGGCTGAAAAGTGACAAAATGTGAATACACCACCTTGTAAAATGGTGTGTTATTTAGGAAGAGAGAAAGGTGACATTGTTTAAGTAAAATCTTGTATTTGATGAAAGAAACACTAGAAAATTATTTTTGAGGTGTCGAAAAATGCCATAATTTTTTCGAGAAGGAACTTGCACAAGTGTTTATTAATTGGGGAAATTAAGGTTAAAATTTCAGGCTGTATTTCAGGCTTGCGACCACATGGAGTACTTGTAGCATTCATTTTAAGGAAAAAAGAAAGAAATTTACATACTCCCTCCCGACTACTAGCCTCTGAATTGTAACTTGGTAGAAAGACAAGCAGTGTTTTTGAATAAAACGAAATCTAGAAAGGACTGAAGGTTACTTGAAAATTAAGCTGCCAAAATTGGGGGTTGAACTGTTTTGTACCCCATAATTTCATTTATACGACATATCTTTCTTTCTATTTATAACTAGTTGCAACTCGTTTTTATAGTATTTTTGTGTGTATGTCTTCATTGTTAGAATACTCTACAACTGCTTGTCGGCTGATGGCTAATGACTTTATCTAGTTACGTATTTCCCAAACGAACTGTTTAAGGAGTAAAGTTTTAACAAATGAACTGCAAAAGGCATATTTGAGTTAGCCCATTTCACAAGACCACATACTATAGGTAATAATTGGTTGACGATGCCCAAAAATTGCAAAGAGAAATTAATTGTGACTTAGTTTGTAACAGATGAACCAGGGAACAATGGTTATTTGTTGAGCGTACGTTTGCAAAGGTGGGCGTCTAATGTGTGGTGGCATGTTTTGAAGAGTGTTTTTACGGCATTCTCTTTGACTTTGTGTGTAAACTTAAGCAAGGACATTACTATAAGAAAAATATTTAATTTTTGTTTTATAAAATGTTTTCGTAACATAAAAGAAAGTTTCTAATAAAGCAATTATATTTTGTTTAAAAAAAAAAGTTTTCTATGAAAAAATTAGTTTTGTTCTTTAAAAATGTTTGGTAATAAAAAAATTCACAAAAAGTTTTCTAATATAAATATTTTATGAACCTAAAAACATTTTTTTGTAATTTTTATTTAACAGTTACGTAAAATATTGGTTTGCTAAATAATGTGAATAGGTTTTGAAAATAAAGTGAAAAATTAGAATACTCGTTAATGTTTTAATACGGCATGTTGTTGTATAAAATATGTAATATAATTTGTCTTTTTGTATTATTATATCCAGTCTCAATATTTTATTACAACAGTGTTTATAATAGTTGTGTAGAAAACCATTATTGTTCAATAGTTTGTTTCTACTCTGTTATTATAATATTTTTACATTATTTGAAAATGTTTTAGTTTGTATATATTTTGCTTATGGCCTATAAAAGTTTCTTGTTACTACAAATTAGGTGTTTTATTCTTATACAAATACTAGTTTTGGAGTATATTCAAATTTAAAAGAAGTGAAAATTTTTGAGTGAAAGTTTATGAATGCATTAGATTTTTTACCACCAAATCGAACCAAATTATGTCTTTACATTCAGAGTTTGTTATTATTCTTAAATGTAGTGAGCAATTTATACAGTACGTTAATAGAAGCTTCGTGGTATATAATATTTTTTTTCACATAGCAAGGAAAATGTTAATATAATCACCATGCAAAGTAAAGCAATTTGCCTGCTTGAGTCTACACACAAATTCAAAGGGAATGTCGTAAAAGCACTCTTCAAAACATGTCACCACACATTCGACGCCCATCTTTGCAAAAGTACGCTCAACAAGTAACCATTGTTCCCTGGTTCATCTGTTACAAACTAAGTCACAATTTATTTCTCTCTGCAATTTTAGGGCTTCGTCAACCAATTATTACCTAGTGTATGTGATCCTGTGATAGGGGCTAACTCAAATATGCCTTTTGCAGTTCATTTGTTAAAACTTTACTCCTTAAACAGTTCGTTTGGGAAATACGTAACTAGATAAAGTCATTAGCCATCAGCCGACAAGCAGTTGTAGAGTATTCTAACAACGAAGACATACACACAAAAATACAATAAAAACGAGTTGCAACTAGTTTAAAAGTATTTTAGTTATAAACAGAAATAAAGATATGTCGTATAAATGAAATTATGGGGTACAAAACAGTTCAACCCCCAATTTTGGCAGCTTAATTTTCAAGTAACCTTCAGTCCTTTCTAGATTTCGTTTTATTCAAAAACACTGCTTGTCTTTCTACCAAGTTACAATTCAGAGGCTAGTAGTCGGGAGGGAGTATGTAAATTTCTTTCTTTTTTCCTTAAAATGAATGCTACAAGTACTCCATGTGGTCGCAAGCCTGAAATACAGCCTGAAATTTTAACCTTAATTTCCCCAATTAATAAACACTTGTGCAAGTTCCTTCTCGAAAAAATTATGGCATTTTTCGACACCTCAAAAATAATTTTCTAGTGTTTCTTTCATCAAATACAAGATTTTACTTAAACAATGTCACCTTTCTCTCTTCCTAAATAACACACCATTTTACAAGGTGGTGTATTCACATTTTGTCACTTTTCAGCCTATAAAATCTTCGAATATTCCCCAACTATTTTTTTCTACATTATATTAGAGTTGAAAGACTATTTCATAGCTAAATATAATCCTCCTCAAAACATGGGTCGGAAGACGTCTCACACACGTTCAGACAATCAAAGCAACAAACATCTAATATTAGGGTGAATTCTACTTAAAACAGAATTTACCCATACAAATGGAAAACGTCTCACACACCATTATTTTGTTGGTTGTAATAAAGTCCATAGTTTGTACAAACACTACAGGGTTCGAATAATTTTTGCTAGTCACTACAACTACCCTTAATGTGTCCTGGCACCAAACAAGTTCAGTTACAATGGAACCCTGTGTAATTTCGGCTATACTGCGAGTTTCGTAATTCGAACTACCATATTATGGAAGCGAAATCAGTTTCTCAATTCTAAGACCAAAAAGGCAAAATTTGAATACCCAATATTGAGGCATACTCCCAGCAAACGACAGAAAAATCATAGTACATCCATAACCACTGGTTATTAAAGTGTAATTTGAAGAAATAGCGTGGAACTTCAACATTTTAATACTTCCTCCAACACCACATCGCTACATGCGCATTGAGTTTTTCACTTTAAGAGGTCAATTTATACCGAACGTCGCAATTTATACCGTAGAGTCACAATAATAGCAACTTGACTGCAAATTGTCTTTTACTCTTTACCGAGGGCGTAAAATCTCAATTTTAAATTCCCATACTTTAATAGCATCTTATGGGCACATTCCATTCTCTATTTTTTAGCAAAAAAGTACAGCAGGAAACACAATTTTAATTTTGAATTTCACATACTGTAGAACTTGAGTGCATACAAATTTAATTACCTAATAATTAGCGAATACAATGCACAGAGGACATACAATTTTTATTTTCAAACACGCATTTTGCTATCGGGCGTTAGTATAAAGGCTAGGTAATCTCTGCTATGTTAAATAGGGACTGGACCGTAGACTCTGTGGTTTGTTTTTTGATTTGAAAAGAACTTCGTAGCCTTTTATGGCATTTCTGCTATCGTTCACTCCTATGTGGGTTGGGTATAGTATGTTCTTCAGCTATGGTGCTATGCAGGGGATGAAAAGAGCTTCGTACCCTTTCATAGTGTTGGAGAACGTAATCTACTATTTCATGTTATTTGGGTTAGGTTAACTAGCCTATATGTTACAGTGTAATCTTTGCTATGTTAAATAGGGGTTGGAAAAAGGCGCCGTAGCCTTTTATAAAATATAACAGTTAATAAAGGTGGTAGTCTTTCATGCACTAGTGTAATCTCTGCTATGTTAAATAGGGGTTGCGAAAATGTGCCGTATAAGGGTTAGGTATTCAGTTGTTAAATAAGAGTTGGAAAAATGTGTTCTCAATCTTTTAAAAAATAGGGGGATGCAAAATATGCTCATAGCTTTTCATAAGGGATGAGAAAATTTGTTCGTAGCCTTTTATACATTGTGAAAAAACTGCGACACAGCGTATCGTGTAGCTCTTAAAAAATCGACTCCTTGCTATCAGCCAGGTACGGGGAAAGCGTGCCATTTTCAAGAAAGTGACAGCCAAGTGTCCGTATTATTACTTAAACATATTTTTTTCTCCTACGCATTCAATATTTTAAATAGATTTCAGTGGATGTAAAAGTTTGCTACGTAAAATATTAACGTCGTATGTTAGTATTGTATCTAATTGAGTTTATTGTTGACTGAATCAAAACTAAAAGTAAGCTTCTATCTTTAGCCTTAGCGTTACCGACTAACAAATCATAAGTTACTACTCCTTGTATTATATCTGGTGTAGTAAAAAGTAATCCATTATTTTGCCAATAGATGGCTTCAGTGATCTGTATTTTGCGTTGTATAAGTCCGATCGGGTTCAACGAGATGGCGTTCAAACGATGAGATTGCGTACTACAAACACTGTTCAGATAGTTGTGATGAGTTGACTCTGTTGTGTGATCGCGCGTCAAAATGGACACTAGCAAAAAGAAAATACGTTATATTTTACAGTTTTTCTTCGATAAAGGCGAAAACGCAAGCCAGGCGGCTGCAAATGTGAATAGTGTTTATGGTCCTGATACTGTAACATACAACCACGCGCAATTTTGGTTTCGTCGATTCCGTTCCGGTAATTTTGACGTCAAAGATGTACCACGCACTGGAAGGCCACGTGTCGAACATGTCGATAAAATCATGGACATTGTCGCGTCCGACCGTCATGTAAGCACTGTTTCGATTGCCCAAGAGCTAAACATTGCACAACAAACCGTGTGGAACCATTTGCATAAGGCTGGATACACAAAGAAGCTTGATGTATGGGTGCCACACGAGTTAACGCAAAAAAACCTCATGGACCGAATTTCCATCTGCGAATCGCTGCTGAATCGCAACAAAAGCGACCCATTTCTGAAGCGGTTGGTGACTGGTGATGAAAAGTGGTTCACTTACGACAACGTCACGCGAAAACGGTCGTGGTCGAAGCGTGGTGCGCCTTCGCAAACGGTGTCCAAGTAATTATTGACTGCCAGGAAGGTTTTGCTGTGTGTTTGGTGGGATTGTCAGGGACTAATCTACTATAAGCTGCTCCCCTACGGCCAAACCCTTAACTCGGAACTATGCTGTCAACAATTGGACCGTCTGAAGGCAGCAATCGCCCAGAAGCGGCCAGCTTTGGACAATAGGAGAGGCATTGTGTTCCACCAGGACAACGCCAGGCCACACACATCGATAGTGACTCGCCAGAAGCTCCAGAAGCTTGGTTGAGAGGTTCTTATACTTCCACCTTATAGTCCGGACCTGGCACGGAGTGATTACCATCTGTTCCTGTCCATGGCGAACACGTTTGCTGGTGAAAAATTCGCTTCAAGAGAGGCTTGTGAAAATCGACTGTCTCAATTTTTTGCCAATAGGGACAAGGGCTTCTATGAGAGAGACATCATGATATTACCTTCCAAATGGCAACACGTTATCGAACAAAACGGCGCATATGTGACCGAAATCGGATCATTCTAACTATGGTAAGTCAAGCCTTCAATGTCATGCAAAAATAATGGATTACTTTTTACTACACCAGATACAATATTATCTAGACAAAGTTTACCTTACAAATGTTGTATGAATAAAATATGCATCATTTTAAAATTCAGTTATTGGCTCTGAGAAAAACGGCAGAAGAGTTAGGTTTACACGGGTAAAACAAACATAGTCCAAAAATTGTGTAAATAAGGTTATAGCGGCGTTTTATTGCTCTATTAATTAATTTCTGAGTTTCAAATAGTCAAGGGGATCAATCAATTGAGTCAGAAGTTATTGAAAGTTCAGGATACTGAGAACAATGGAAAAGCATAAAGATTGTAATTTTATTTTCCTTTCTTCTTGAAAATCTAGTTTTTTGACTACGTTGATTTTTTACGTGTACCCTTACATTTTAGTGACAAATCATGTTACAATATTGGAGACCCACAATTAAGATTTGCACAATTACTAGTCTAATAGAATCACTTGCCATGCACTGAAGTAGATATAGACTAAAAATATATAAATTTACAACCAACGAGAGCTATATGATATATACTTCAATTCAGAATTAGCTTATATGATATTCCTTCAGATAAAACACTTCTTTCATATATCCTGACTTTTTTGTTAAATAACTTTGTCAGTGAGTTTCCGAACATCTAATTTATCTTTTAATTTTGAAACTTCCATTTTCAAGGAAAAAGCAAAAATTGAGAAGAAAAGTTTCGCTGTCTTTGAAAACCTCGAAATCACTCTGTTAACTTCACCAAATGGTGGTAATGACGTTTCTACTAAAACTCCTTGTGTACAACAAGAAAGTTTGTAGAGTAAAGATGTTCTGGGGGCAGACAAACTCGTTAAATTAACGAGGCTTTTACATGTGTTGACGTCGAACCTCGCATTGCTACGCTATACGAGACAATTACAAGTAATTGGTTACTGTGTAGTGCGAATTCGGAGAAGAAAGATGTTTCATATGTAATCCTATCAAAAACTAGTCGTCTGTAAATAAGAAATTCGATAGAATCAGACAGGGAAAACTTCTTGAAAACATCGTTCTTAAAAGCACACACTTAAAAGTGTTCAAAGTTTTGCAAAAATACGTTAACAAAATGCACATGACATGATACGTAAGTAAAATAAAAAATTAAAAATGTTACATAGAAGATCTAATTGGGAAACATAATATCCCTGTTATCGTCTATCAAATTTCCTTTAAAAGTTTCCTTTCATATCTCTTTCTCTCTCTGAATATACGTATATAAGTAAGGAAATAGCCTCGGAGGACCATTATTGCCCGGAGGACAATGCCTAATATATCATGAGCTCCTGCGTAGCCAAGTTGGTAGCGTGCTCGACTTCAGTGTGAGCTGTCCCGGGTTCGATTCCCGGTGGGGGCTCAAAATTCTCGGTGTTGACCCAGCATCGTGAGAACAATTGGGGAGATGTTGTGAATAAAAGACAGTGGCAATCACAGTGAGAGCTTCGGCTCTCCTCTCCCAACCTGTCTGGTCAGCGTGGGAGCAGTAGACCAACTCCTCCCTTCCGGGAGAGGCCTCATCAACTAGTGGATTGAATATGGCTGTGATTTATTATTTATTTTATATATATCATATTCAGCCGTTTTCTATCCACTTCTGGATGAAGGCCTCCTTCCCCCTTTTCTTTCTACATATCTCGGTCTGAAGCTATCCTCATCCATGTAGCTCCTGAAAAACGCTTGATTTCATCTACCCATCTCGCATTATCGTGTCGTCTCGGTCGTTTCTTTTATCTAGGAATCCAATGTAGTACATTTGTCGTGAACTTTCCATCTGTTCGTCTAGCTATGTGACCGGCCCATTTCCACTTCAGCTTCTTCGCAGTCTTGATTATATCCTCTACCTT
>JAGDQP010044787.1:2331-15785 GCA_022664845.1 Lepisma saccharinum
ATATATATATATATATATATATATATATATATATATATATATATATAGAGAGAGAGAGAGAGAGAGAGAGAGAGAGATGTATTGTACTTCATGTTATTCATTAACTTATTGAAATATTTCTCACTGTTTTGTATATGCTTTTGTGCGTTATTCCATGTTGATGGTTTTTAATCAAAATTGTCATAAAACAAAGCCTCAACCATGACAATGTATTTGAGAACCGTGACTGTATTACTGAAAATCGATGGTTAAATTAACTCGCTTGCGCTTATTTTATGTAGTTCCTTTTCTGGTGAAAAAATATTTAATGTAACAATAAAAACTTCTTTTGGTTACCCGCAATATAAGTCGCATGAGCATGAAACATAATATGATGCTTGCTCCTTCTTATATTAATGAAAATCGATTAACACTACTGGATCAAAGGATTATAGTAATAAAAGGTGAAATCAATGAATTACGAAATACATTATCTTCAAATATTGAAACAGAAATCACAGAAGGACAGCAACATATACTCGATTTATTTCAAAAGCTTGATAATGAATTGAAGAGTGTTATTCTTATGTATTCACAGCTGGTAAATAAAAATGATTTTACTGAAGTTCAAAATAGTATAACAACAATAAAAATGAAGTAGCATTAATTAAAATTCAATTAATTTCAAATACTGCTGCACAAGATTTATTTAATGATCTGAAATCAAAGCTTACGGAACTACAAAACACATTTAGTGGTCTTCAAACAGCTCTGAATGCCTTAGGAAATCCTCTTCAGAATAATCCTTCCCAAGAAGATCTTCAAAGGATACAATAAGTTATATCGAAACTACAAAATGAACTAAAACTATTACTGATGAGTCAAATAAATTTCGTGACGATCTACCCAACCTACCTCTTTATAGTGATGTATCGGGAATTAGTATAATGCACGGTGAGTTTGAAACAATAATTAATTAAATATCAGAATTCACCAATATTCAAATTGAACTAAAGAACCCACTGAGCGTTGTAAGTAATTTTCCTACAGAGTTAAATAGTTTACAGGAAGCAGTGCTTGCAAAGTTAAAAAAGAAGATAGAATCCTACAGATTGAATTAATCTTTAGCACGTTGCAAGCACTGTTCAAAGTGAATTAGTAGAAATACAAAGGACACATTGAAGAAATCTGATATCGAGAGTATACGCAAACTTTTAACTGAATTTACTACAAAACAAAATCAATATGAAATAAATCAAAATTAAGTGATTTCCAAGAAACTATTAACACACATCCAAATTCGCAAGAAAGAGAAACAATAAAGAAGGCAATAAATATTATTCAAACTGTAATCGAGACAACAGTAAACCTCCCTGAAGTGATAAACAATATTAAGATTCAATTGTAAAACCTTGAAACTAGTATATCATTACTTCCAAAGTTAGAAGATCTTCGCGATATACAAGAAGTTTTGACGAGCATACAAAATGAAGTTAAAGAAGCGATACAAGAACATTCAAAACTCATTTCTTTTCATGGTGTTAATGACATAGTTAGTGAGTTAAATGTAATGTTGAAAGGTTTAGAGAATAGGACACTAACACATAAAATTGTCATTGTTGATATTCAGAAACAGATTAGTGATCTAAAAAGAAAATATACGTCTGTGAATAATACTCCTAATAATTTATCTAAAAAGCATGCTGACATAATTGACTTTCGTAATGTAGAAGTGTCAATAGCTCTAATGCCCACAGTAACTCAGCTTTGGGAGGTGCAAGATAGTATTAAAAATGTTATATCTATCACGACTTTAATTCTAATAACGATAAAATAAAGAATAATATTGTTGCAAAACTGAAACACCTAGAAGATACATTGAAAAGCGATATGTATAAGGCTATATATAGTAAATCTAATTAATTGTTAACATCAATACACAATTTACGTAGTGTTCAGTTCTTTAAAATATATTCAATACCTAATAAAGAACGTGATTTTACACGTGGAAATGTTAGTGCTAAAGTATACCTCTTTGATATGAATACACCCTATTTCGAAATACCCTTTTGGGTAACATAAAAATTAAATGTTTTCATTGAATTAGGAAGAATAAACAGTTTCCTTCTGTTGTTATATATTCAGCAGGTGATAGTCAAAAGTATGGAAATTTACCACTAGGAATACATGAACGTTGTAGAGTACCAGATGCACCATCAGAAGATGATATTGAACTTAATAATTTTGATGTTGTAAAAGATGATGTGCTTGTAGTTCAATCGGAAAATTTTTCGCCTGGTGAGTATCCAATTTCTATTAACATAACCTTTATTGCTCAATTGATTTTTCGATCCTAAATAGTTAGAATGAATAGTAGATTACAAATTGTTGAAGAAGTACATAAGCCCGCGAGACGAAATTATAAACTAATACATGTAACAAAAGATATACATGATTTATGGCAAGCAGATTAATTGAAATGAACTCTGGAAACTTGAAAGGCTTAGCTAAATTATATAGGGGTTATTCGTATCTTCTAGCCACTATTGACACTTTTGGTAAGTATGCATGGGCTGTACTAGTTAAAAATAAATCAGGGAATGAAGTTGATTGTAGTTGATTCAATACTCAAAGCAACTGAGCAAGCACCACAGTATTTGCAAACAGATCGTGGTGAGCGAGTTCTATAATAAAGCGTGTATAACTTAATCAAACAAAAAGGTATTACTCATTACTTTTCATACAGTGATAATAAGGCTAGTATTGTTGAACATTTTAACAGAACATTATGTAAATTGATGTGGAAGCAATTCACACTGCAAGAAAATTACGAATGGCACAATATATTACAAGAACTAATGAAAACATTTAATAATAATATGCATAGAACAATCAAAATTAAACTAATTGATAACGTGATTGAAGAAAGTGATCAAAAATTAATATCAACAGTTTATAGCAAAAAGTATATACCATCGTCGCAGGCGAAATATAGAGTAGGATATTATGTTAGAATTAGTAAATTTAAAAATAAGTTAGAAAGGGGCTTCACACGCAATTGGAGCACAAAAATATTTCAAATAGCTACAGTTTTTAAGACTGATCCACCTACATAGCACTTAAAAGGTCAGCGCAATGAGATCATTAAGGGTCGCTTCTATGAGCAAGAACTAATGAAGACCAAACACCCACATGTAGATTTAATTGAAAAGGTTATACGTAGAACTAAAAGCAAGGCATATGTTAAATTGTTTGGTTTATGTTCAGACCATAATTAATGGAGTGACTTCAAAGCTATAATATGAATAGTTTAAAATGTGGAGTGTTAAGAAACAACTTTTGGTACCTAATGGCTATGATAAGTTGAATGGCGAACTTCTTCCTAAAACATTGCTTGCTTAATAATAGGTACATCAGGATGTGAAAAAACAAAATTAGTAATTGATAATTTTATTCTAGATCCAAATTGAGTTGGTGGACACTTATATGTAAATGCTTTCAGTACATTGCTGATAAATTTCTATCTATCACGTCAGAAAAAATCAACGCTGGAATTTTCACAGGCACACAAATCCGAAAATTGATGGCGGACAACACATTTGAGGAAATTACGAGTGAGACCGAATGGCAAGCATGGCCTGCATTCAGAAATGTGGTACAAAACTTTTTGGGGAACAAGAAGGCTGCAAATTACAGCGTTTTAATCGACGAGATGTTGGAATCTTTTAAATTGCTTGGCTGGAACATGAGCGTCAAAATTCACTTTCTTCATGTTCATCTCAATTACTTTCCTGACAATCTTGGTGATTTTACGGAATAATATGGCGAGCATTTCCATCAGGACATTAAAGTGATGGAAAAGAGATACAAAGGAAGGTGGACTGTCCATAAAATGGCCGACTATTTCTGGATGTTAAAATGAGACTGTACGGAAGAACACCAACGAAAATCCAAAAAGAGGAAGTTTCAAGGAGAGCCCAGTGATGAATGTTAGGTATGTACGTTTTATACTATACATGTCTGTTTATCTTCTCATTATTCTCTTTTTCTCCTCTTTCATCTTACCGTTTTTCTATAAGTACGAAGCATACCTCGTTGCATTCCCAACAAGGGTCGTTCATGTCTCTGTGCCAATTTGGGGTGGGAGTGCCATGGTTGACAACGTGAATGTTTACGAAGCAAAATATAAATTTTATACTGGGTGGTTGCACTTTGCTTTTTGTTCTCGCTTTCTATTGGAGCTATGGCTTTCATTTTTGTATATGGTTGGTATGACTGTGAGGCACTCGTATGACTTTTTTACCAGTGTGGGATTACTAACAGTGTTGCCAGCGTGGCCGGAATCTCAAAGAAATGACATTATTTTACAAATTTTTCGATTTCTTCTTCTTCTTCTCCGAATGGGAGGCCAGGGGTACCAAACATACCTCGTTGCATTCCCCATTCTATTAGATTTCCAACAAAGGATCGTTCACGTTTCTGAAAGAATTAGGAGGGCGCCAGGGATGACAACGTCAAGGTGTAAATTCCCTGGCCGGCGTCTACAGGTGAAAAACAGACGCTTTTTTCAATTTTGACATTTTCGTGATTTGTGGAAAAACCTGACGTGATACGACATTATGAAGGTCATTTTCGAAATCTGTGGACAAAATCGATTCAGATACACCTCTTCACTTAAAAACAACATAACCATGCGTATCAGTTTTATCAGACTTCACATATTTTCGACCCACCCTATTCTGCATTTATGGTCTTTATGAACTTCGAAAGTCGATTTAGTTCCGTGATTACATTATCCATAAAATTTTGATGAACCTTGAATGAACTAGAAATTGGAATTTCTTCTTAAATTAATGTATTTAATTTATTTTTTATTTATTCAATAATTAACTATTTATTTCAATGAGGGACTTGTATGTGATACAGGGGTAAGTTTCTTCGTAAGAGGTCATCATGCTACTCTCCCTGACCTTCATGTGACATTTTACGCCGTGACACGCCCACATCCTTCTGTGTGTGTGTGATATAATACAATTTGAAATTACTCCTTTTGGTAGAAAGTTACAAATGTGAGCACCGTTAGGCGCATATCATCCTAAGATTGTCTGATATGTCTGGATCGAGATGAGAAATTTTACTACACTTCTCGTGCTTCCTCTTACGTATTGAAGTACAGTATCAGCTTTCCACTCCTTTTTATTAATGTCCTTTCTGCCTGCCATTATGTGCATTATGAGTTGATGACTAGCTGAACTATCAATCATAGTTCGATATGTTTTATGAACGGGGACATGTGTCATCGTTTTAGGCTAACGTGTTCCCACAAATTAAATCATGAATACGATTGATACTTACATTTATTTGTTAAAACATTGGAATTGTAAAATTTGGAGTCCGGTGTCATTCAACGGGCGATAAAATTGATGACAATTGTGACGTGGAAACAAAACCGATCTTTTATCCTATCGACCTCAGCGCAACATCAGATTCAACGGTGGCGTAGGAATGCTAAATATATTGCTATATATGACGTAGGTCGTTGATTCTGTTATGATGCATTACGTCTTTTAGAAAACCTCTTAGAAAAATTATACGGTGTGTGAGATAACGATACTGAGAAAGTAACCTAATGTGGCATCTTCGAGTAAGCAAAAATCCAGAAGACTGGATGCACAACCTAAACTAGAAAATAATTTAACTACTAATAATGTATAGAAAATAGAAAGAAAGAATAGAAAGAACACCTCACACTGATCGGTCAGGTTTTACTTGTGAATTTAATTCGACACAAACAATATCAGTAAATGGACAGCAAAGTACTCCAGCATATATTCAAAATGAATTTCTGTGCACAAAACTTAAATATCTAGAAGCAGAGGAAAGACCGGACCCCACTTTGGCAGTTAGATACCGTACGGTAAAATACCAAATCATTAAACTTACCGCTCTTTTTTATGTATTATAACATGGCGACTCCATAAAAAAAAAAAAAAAAAACACGTGCCCACCATAGGCGTTCAGAACACCTGCAAAACGGCGAGGCGCAGAGAGTATGAGCGTTTGGATGTACTCTTTGTGTATGGTAAGTCATGTACCTTCGACACGATGCCGTGGCTAATCAACTGTCGCTGGGGAAAGTCACTGACGTGAAAGGCTTCGTGAGATCACTGACCTGACTAGTTTAATCGGAAGGAGATCAGATGTAGGTGCCGGTCAAGGAGGCGGGGTAATATTGAGTCCAGACACGAGAGCTAGGAAATCACGAGTCACATGCGCAGGCGCTTTTTTCTTACTTGATTGATGACCGCTGTAAGGCCTATACTAATGGAAAAACAATCGAGTCCAACACTTTGTCGATTTACAGTTTTCTGTTCATATATCCATCAAAGCGTAAGCGTCACGAACAGGAACTGAATCAAATGGCATTAAACCCTATAGCACCGAGTACTGTACCAACGTGGTGATGCAAAACGCAGACTTCGCCCAGCTTAAAGGTCCAGCCAATTACGGATGCGGCCATCATGATATTTCAAGCTGAAGCGAGAATATCTTATCATTTGGCTCCTAATACGCGACGATAGCGACACCAACGTATTCGCTCAGACCTATGATGTGAATTCAGCGGAATCCGCAGCGAGAACGCCGTGGAAATATGTCCCGCTCTGCCAGAGGACGTAGAAATGTTCGTTGCGATTTTGGGCGCTATGCAACATCCGTCATTTCGTCCGCCAATTTTGAGCGTGTGGCACAAGTCGTATGTTTTGATGGCCTGTGGTATGACGCATCGTTGGGACGTGGTAATTATTGCGTAGTGCCTTCCTGAAGCCAACAAGTCCATATGCGCTGCACCTTGGACGCAATCAGTCCAATATAAGCACCAATGTCGCGCGAAAATATACCGAACTTAAGATATGCCACAATTCTTCCGTGAACAAAAATGGAAATCTGGTGGCAGCACTGCTCTATCCGGTGACGAGGCATCTTGTGAACATATACAGACACTCTGGCGTCCCTTATAGTAAAGACTCTAGGAACGCTCTATTGGAAGTATGGGAATCAGAAGTTTTGTTTGGTTTATCAATTTCTCCTATCTATAATTTTTCCAAAATGTTGGTTACATACTCCAACTTGTGGTCATTTGTGAGAAATTTTTACTATTGTGGATTTTGTTATGGATTATATTTTTTGTGTAACTTTTAGATTTGTTGAACCCAGGACGGTGATATGCAATTTTATATGTCTTAAAGCACGTTAAATCCAATAAAAGTATAAAAAAATCCATATGTGATTGTAAGGGTGAACTGAATCCTTTAAATAAAAACTAGTCAATAAAACACCAGCAATTTCTACTGAAGGTAATATTGAAACTTCCACTGTGCAATTAGCTGTAATCAAGTTATGAACGACTTTTTACTTTAGGCTCTTTGAAAGGGAGATTTCAATGTTAACTAAACAGATTTTAATTAAATCATTTATTTCTGTAACTGCATTTTTTTATCATCTCCTTGTCAAGAAGGACTGTGCCCAAATGTTTCATAAGTTGTACTGATGAAATGTTATCCTTTAATGATGTCATGACTTTTGTACCAATCTTGCCTTTTCTATTACAATCAGTTAAACTATGCACAGCAGGGAGAATGGACAAAACAAGTTATTCAATATTTTCCACCACTTTGTGAAGCAGTATACACCTACCAGATGATCAAGTGTCTTTCATTGGCCATAGTTCTTGAATTCCAATTGTTGAAAATGCATGGTTAAAATATAACACAGCAGATACCATGGTATCTGTGTCTAATAAGCAAATCGTAACTCTTTCCATAGAGTCGCATGACAAATCTTTCTTTACGTTTTTAATAATCCTGTTATATGCTTTCTCACATTCACAGTGAAGCGATAGTGCCAACATTATAGGGCCCTCACTAACTTTAAAGCTGCTTTTGGACTAATCTTCTGCCCTCCTCCCAGATACAAAGTTGTTTCGGTCTTGCTCGGGTTTAGAAACCAATTAATAAGCAATCCCAAGAATATAGATTTATCTTAGCTGAGCTTCAGAAGGTATTCAGTTTGACTGGAAGATATTCATTTTGACTCGTAATTTCGTAATGGCGCAATTTATTATTTTATATTGAAAGCAAATAAGTTTCATATTTAATTACAATGCATTCTGCATACCTTTGGACCAATTTATATATATAAATTGAACCTCGACCCCGAACCTTGCAGTTTAACATGACGTTCTTATCTGTTTTATATATATATATATATTTCTATCCACTGTTGATGAATGCCTGCCCCTTTATATAATTGATAATTCTTCGACATATGTCAATTCAATTTAGAGTATTATGATTAATGAATATATTTTGTCTATGAAACTACATTTTATTTGTTGTATTCTGTCATTCCATTCATTGCCTTTGTATTCCAGAAAACAAATTCCTATCACTTTTCTATTGTAAAATAAATTACTATCACTTTACCATTATTGTGTAATGAAATGTCAACCGGATCTTCGTTATATACTCAACGATAATTACAGTAGCTCCTATGACCAGAAGCCAGAGCAGAGGGGCAAAACGCATCATGGGTGACTACAAGCAATTTTTGTTAAGTATTTACGAATCGTTGAGAAGTTGTAAGAGCCTTGAAACACATTACATTCGCTAAATTATTAACGGAAGTTGGTGAAAAACTAAAAATATATGTTAGGTAGTGAATATTCGTGACGAAAAAAAAAACATTTCGTCAGTAAAACCACGCCGAGAAAAACACATTTTTTCCTGATTTTTTTTTCTTTTTTCAAAATTTCCGTTTTATTTTCAGACCTTTAGAACACTAGACTATTACCGAACATAATAGGAGAGAAAGATCCTCGGAATTAGCAGGTATCATGGATAGTAAAAACGAGAAAGAAATATCAATAGAAACTAAGTTATTGGAGACGAGAAATGACAGAAGGGAAATATTACATAAAGAAGATGGAACAGATAGAAGCAATTAAAATCTTATGATAGAAAATAAGAGAAAATATATCTGTCTCTAAGATACAACCAAAATCTTGTTAGCAAGACAATTGAGGGAGTTAGGAGTCTTAAAGCCCCTCGTAAACGATTCAATAAACATTGAATCAATTTCTTGAACAAGCAGTTGGATGAGTGCGTACACGATCCAACTGAAATAATCAAAGGGTTTTATCCAAGAAGTGTTGAAAGGGTTTGGATGATGCTAGTACATGATTCGATAAGTTAAGCGGAAGTGTGAAACGAACGTGAAGGAGCCAAAAGCACATGAGTCGATTTGCTCCTTCTGCGTTGGAAGCGGGCATGTGCAGTGAATGTTAAACATGATATGCATCGCTTGTAATAAAATAATAACCTGACCAACGGCTGCGGTTCCGTAGTTGGTGACGCCTCGAACATCGACTTTTTATTGCTTTATTCAAAACTCTTTTCTATTCTTATTTATTTCCGGTTACACGCTCTCCGATAAACATCTAGCGACAACTAATAATCCAAAGTGAAAATCCATATTTTATTATTATTTCGTTAAATACGCACTCCAGTTAATCAAGATAGCACCATGTGGAGGCATACTAATCATGACACTTCGTGTTATGCATGATACGTATTTTGTCACAAGAACACAGACAGACTAGCGAGCGAAGAGGAGTTAGTTAAAGTCAGGTTCGGTATGTTTTTATTTATTCGCGATGAATACGGACTATTCACCCTACGCCACAAGGATATAGTTCCCATTTCACAGCAATAATTAAAACTTCTTTTAACGCCAATCTCATGTTTCCAAATCACAAAAATATGTCATTACGCCTGTAAATTTTGCAAAAAGGCACCACCAGTATCGTAGCTCCACCCACTTAAACTAACCACTCTTCGCACAACGGTAGTATATGCGAGGTTTTTGTAGCAAATTTTGTTATTCATAACAAGAAATGATACCAGTACATGTGACACGAAGTGATATCATTATATTTGCATGTACCGAGTACATATTTATGTAAATAATGGACATTTCCGTTTTCTACGTCCTTATATATTTTACAGTTTGTTTATGTACAGTTCTCCAAAACTCATTTGCGCGACTGAAAACTTCAAAGTCCGAAAAAGTGGGACATGTGGCAACAGCGGAATTAAACACCTACAATAGTTGCCAACCAACACAACGGAAGTTTTTCGTGATGAAGAATGAAGGTGAACATTAATATTAACAGTGGGCATTTTGCAACAAGGGTGTAAATATTATTAACATTATTATGCGAGTGACATCCATATAGAAAGCAGTGATTCCGCCAGACCCCCAAATCCTGGAGAGCAAACTCAACTTTATTTTTTACGGTGAAAAACGATAGAAACTTAGAAACCCTAATTACAACCCCTCCCATTTTGATTTTACACCCCCTCAAGTTGAAAATCCTGACTGAATTCATGGTCTATACTACGATGAATTTAATCTATTTTCCAACATTTAACGGTCTTAGAAGCGGCAATAGGTATGCACAGGGATTGAACTCCATGACCGACTATTCTGACCGAGGTTTTCTAGTGTTTGTCTCAGTTTCACCAGCCGAATGCCGGGATGGTGCCTTACGAAAAGTGCTCACCAATATCTTCAAACTTTTCCTAACCCATCCCGATCTCAGTGAAAGATGCAAAAGGGGCTTTAAAAGTTAAATTAAATTCAATCCAGCATTTAAAAGAGAGTAAGCATGGGAAAGGTAACGAACAGGATCATATTCTATGCACCATCCGGCATTCACCTGGTGTATCTGTAAAGACTGGAAAATATTAGTCCCTCAGGACGATTGCCACCGTAACACCCCAGTGTTGACCAGATGTTCGTAGTAAGAACCACTAATCCCCAGCGGATATATTACTATTATCATTGTAATAATATGATAACGGTACCTTCAGCATACAGAAGGAGCAATAAACCTGAAAGAAACGGAACAGTACATATAACACTGAAGTAAATTAAAATTTTGAATTTGTTCTCAAAATAAGAAATTTTCAAGTATTTTCAAAGGAAAAGAATATTCCAAAATACATATTAATATCGCCCCGGTTTTGTTAAAACAAATAATAAATATCTAACGAATTTTTAACATGATCGGTGCACGAAATTTAAACTAAAGTTCAATTAGGTAATCTTCCTTTAAATGAATGTTGTATATTGGTCACCTAAAACAAACAACTAAGAAAGAGCTGTTTTATTTATTATACTACAGAAAGAGATATTAAAATTAAATTGTAATAAAATCTTTATCGTGTACTGAGCATATTGAAAGAGAGCGTGATAAGTTTGATAGAGTCTGCACCACTGCATATCCACTTGGGCCTTTATTTCCTCAAATATTCAACTTATGTTTGATTTTGGGTTTGTCATGTATTCTAAATGCAGTCTGCTGAACGGCAATATAAGAGTAGATATATTCATTGATGGCAAAATAGCCATACAACCTCAAGATAGCGAAAACTAACTGCCAGTGCTCCCCAGCTGTTACTACTACACATTGGCAAACAAAAGATGCATAGTATTAATTTATAGCTGAGCAGTTAAACGCACTTGTTCTTTTTTTTTTCCTTACGGATACGGAACTACGGATACCTGCGTTCCAGGCCAGTCTCAGGCACCAGTTTTTTCTTCAGGTTCACTTGTTTATGATGAAATAGTTTTATTTTCTCAGTACTGAAGTTAATTTTCTCACATTTCTTTTCAGTAATAACAAAACTAAGGGAATGAGTGCATTCAAAGTGTTTTACAGAAGGAAAAGAAGTAAAGACTTCAAGCATTTGTGCTTGATAGGATGAACGACGAAATATTTGACGTTTAAGGGGAAAAACTATAAATCCCCATTTTTGGTTGATTTGAAACTAATGGTCCCATCTACTAGTTGATATAGTGTACTTAGAATTGTTAAATATACCCAGAAGAATTATTGATCACATTAAGTGAATCAATGGTTCTTAGCAGGCGTGCCGCGAAACTTCTGAGACGTATGCCCGGTTTCACCAACCTTCCTTAAATGTTAAGGAATCCTTAAGTCAATTTAACGCCTCCTTAGCGTCCTACAGTATTTCACCAACCTCCCTCAAAGTTGACGATTCCTCAAACTCTTCCTCAATTTAAGGATGCGATTTACCTCCCTTAAGTGTTTAACGCGCCTTAAAGTGAGAAAGAATATGGCGGACTACTATGAATATATTGACACAGATATCTTTTATATTGAGCATTTAATAAGCGTCAGACTGGAAAGAATAATTCTGAAGAGACCAAACTCTTTACAAATGTTTCATGAATCAGAATTCCAACAACAATACTGACTCAGGAAAAGTGTTGTATACAAAATGTTAAAATGAATTTAGCATTATTTGAATTTGTATTTTATACATTTCCTTCAGGCATCTAAGGTTCTGGCTGGATAGGGGAGGGAAAAGGATCCGGTAAGGTGTCGGCCAGGACCTAAGTTGACGATACAATTCCGGAAATTGCCTGGTGTGACTGCGGAGGAAATTACCTGAAAAAACCACAGTCATGATGGCCGCCCGCTGGGATTGAACCAACGACTTCCCAAATGTTAAGCCAATGCTCTACGATCATTTAGTAGAATTATTTGAATTCGCAATAGATCCAAACCATCTACTGAGACAAACTGCACTGCTTTTAATTACTCTGCACTTTAATGTCTCTAGAACAGTCATGGAAAAATGTACAGCGGATAAGTAGCATTTTTCTATGGGACAGACGGTCAGCTTTACCTAAACCGTAAGATATATAAGGGACTGCAAGTGACAGGCTTAGACAATGTGGACCTATTTAGTCCATAAATATAGATTAAATAAAAACTCAATGCTATATTCCTCTAATACGTTTTTAGTTACTGTACATTTTGGAATCCAGATAGTTATGGGTGATATGAATAGCGCGCCCAAGGTTACAGTGTTTATGTGCACTGTAGGGTGTTATTTGGCACTAAAAGAGGTAGGGTGAAATTTATAGAATAATATTTGTTCGATGTTATTTTATGCGTATCAGTATTTCTTAAACGAAGGAGCTACAGGCGGGGTATGAGGAGCTGAACCCCCCAAAATCTACCTAAGCCCCCAGTTTTATCAGTAATCTTTAGTTTATAATGAACTCTCGACTTTTTCAAATGAAATGTTGTAGCTTCCTTCCCTAATGCATATTTTATACTAGGGCCGTGGTTGCTCATAACTCAATGATTAATACATGAATAAAAGTAGGTCACTTACACAGTGATGACAAGCCATGAAAACTAATCCTTGAATATTTTGGATTAGGCTGGAAGTGGACAATCGACTTTAACTGTTTGCTCTCGTGTCTAGCTTCAGAATTTGATCGAGCACTCTAGTATCGTTAAGTATGAGCGTTCTGGACAGCACTGATATGCAGTTATGCAGTCTTGAATAAAGTTTCCGTAAAATAAAACTTCTTAG
>JAGDQP010044788.1:0-15785 GCA_022664845.1 Lepisma saccharinum
TCTGTGGTCCATTCTAAATTGAAAAGGTGGTTAAATAGGATTAATTTGTCTTCAATTTTCTCCAGGTGAATGTGGCAGGGTTGGTTATCAAAGTTTCAAAGGAGGGGGGGGGGACAACTTCGGAGAGGAAATAATTTAGAAACTAAATTAACAACCTCCATGTCCTTTTTTGAAAAAACAGTTCTCTTCTAATTTTTCTCTATGTACTCACACTGTTCTAATTCCCGTTCACCATCTCGTTAGTTACAAACTAGCCCAGTTCTACATGACCACAAAGTAAAGGCAAGTGGAGGTTGCTTTGGTCGAGAAGAAGAAGAAAAAAAAAGGGAGTTGGTCTCTACAAGCCAAGCAATCGTTAACGAGTTTTACGTACAGATGGCTATCGTTCTGTTAGTCGTAAGGGAATCTGAAATGTTTGCGTTTTCAAACAGCAAATGAAATTTGAAATCCATTGTTGTGAATGTCATGAATCTGGATCGCGTAATTTTGAATTCTATGAATGCCGTTTTCAGGATGTTCTACTCGGTATAAATAAGGGGGAAAATTACTGTCTTCATAAATGCGTATTCAAACGCGCTTCATTTAGGAAATATATTTCACTTCGAGACCTGAAATTTGGAAACTTTCATATTGAGACTAATCGCAAGGCGTTATAAAATGTTATTTTCTCACATCAGTATATTGATATCAGTAAACAACAATTTTGTTACAAGACGCGTAAAATAGTAGATTTAATAGTGAAAACATTCCAAATTGTATTTTAAGTATAAAATATAGAATAATAAAATTTATTCTGTGGTGAGCACTTTCAACCACTGTTTCTCTCAGACATGCCTTTTGGGGAAGGAACTTTGCCCCTTCGGGGGTTTTCAACCACCCTCCCGAAAGAATTAGAATTAACACTTGTATTACTCATACGTATACTGAAATGCGTATATAATAGTACATTCTGCAAATATTATTCATGTTATTTTGAGGTTAACTAAAGAAGTACAACATATTGTTCAGGAACATTAGGATCTATTGTTGTTTTATACTTCTAGCCCATTAGAGTCAGCAGACCTATGTATATTTTAAATAATTTTCGTGAGCCTCCCCCACGAGACCCCTCGAATAAAATCTTCTAGAAATAACACTGCTTTCAACTCTGGAATCACATTTGCTATTACGTAATTTTCCATCTATTTTAGTAAATCCCTTTTCTTATTTTCTATCATTTGCCTATCTGTTTGTTATGAAACCCAATATACACTAAAATTAGAAATAATTATTTTAAAGCTATTTGCAAGAAAATTATGCTAATTTTAACAATAAAAAATGTTTGGGAAACTTGCAACCGTATTCTCGTTCTGCAGTGTCTTTCGTTCAGTTACAATCATAAGCTGAACGCGAAGACAAAGTTTTGGACTTCACGTATTTATTGACTTTTGTTTGCCTTCTCTTACCCCAATAGACTATTGTCATAAATTTTGTCGAACTTATTCTGTAACACTCTTCATATCTATATAAAGTCTATACATACACTTCCTACACTAACCTACAGATGCATAGATAGATAAGAGGATAAGTCGTGAGTTTGGAGAAAATAGGACTGTAATCTGATGACGTAGGTCTCATAAAACATGGTCCTATTTGGCGCACTTACTTGAAGCTGTAGTAGTAGTAGTAGTAGTAGTAGTAGTAGTAGTAGTAGTAGTAGTAGAAGAAGAAGAAGAAGAAGAAGAAGAGAAGTATTAGCAGTACGGTTAATAAAATTGGAAGTGGAAGTAATAGTAGGAGTAGAATTTGTAATAATAATAATAGTAGTAGAACAATTTAGTAAAGGTAGCAGTGGAAGTAGTAGTTAAGTAGGTTGTAGGAAAAGAGTAGTAGTTGAAGTAGTAGCTGTTGTAATAGAAGTGATAAAAGTAGCAGGAGTATAGTAAAAGTGTTACTACTACAAACTGTTAAAGAATATATCTATATGTTCTTTTAAAGTTTGGGTAACATCTAACTTAAATAATATTACGTCAATACTTGAATAACAAATAGATTGAATAAATATGTTATCTCTCTCTCTTTCTCTCGTTTCGATCTCTCATGTCCGATATTATTAACGTGAATGACTTTAATTAGTTTAGAAGTGCTGATTACGTGGTTCCAATACCAAAGCTGTAGTAACGTGGTTGCAACTACCGCATTAGAGTCGCTTACAAGATATGTGAGAATTATATTGCATGGGTTTCTCTTACCTTATCTGCAGATTACTCGAACAAGTAAAGCTCCCATAATAGAGAATGAAAATAGTTCAATTCCTCGGACGTATTTGGTTACCACTGAAACCACCAATTAGTAATGTGGAACCTGACGGACAATTTATAGATTGAGATCAAACGCTTTGTACCGGGAATTCCAGTGCTCCAATGAATATTTGTGTTCTTTAGTATCTTGTTTCCATCAATTTCTTCTCTCCGATTCTTACTCAATCCAGCAGCTCCTTTCAGAACACATCTATACATTTAATTATATGTACAGGGTGTCCCTGAAATAATGGCGCTAACTTTGGGAGACGATTGTTTACATCAAAACAAGGAAAAATGTTCCTTTGAAGAAATTCCGAAACATGCGTAGGCCCTAGTCTCGGAGCTAGAGGCGCTCAAAGTTACAGCGTCGTCGTCACAAATAACGTCATAACTCAACACATAACTACCTAAGTAGTGTCGGCTTAGCAAATCACAATTTAGGTACCGGTATTACACAATAAATTTAAACTATATTTATGATTGGCAAATGAAGCTTAAAGGGGATTTCTATGCTTGTCCTATTAAACTACAATATTTAATTCCTTGACCATAAATTTCTTACGTTGCGAAACCTGTCTGTGACACTCCCTCAATATACAGGATGTTTATGAACTACACCGACAAATTTCTGGAGGTGATTCCTGACATCAAAGCGAAACGAAAGTTCCTTTGACAAAGTTTCGAAATCTGCATACTTTCGGAGCTACAGGCTGCCGGAAGCGTGGGAAAATTAACTTTAGAGCTTCATATTTCTAACACCGCGAACAGTAGAGTTGATGCGGTATGGTAGATCCAAAGAATTTAAACCTGCTCTATTTAAAAATGCATATTTCAAAATTCCGCAATAGGCGCTCAAAGCATTCCCGAAAGGAAGTAGGGGATTTCCGTATATTTCTGAAGTAGAGGTAGGTCGAAATGAACATGAATTAAACGGATTCCCGTGTGAGTAAAGATAGCATATGTTATCCCCAGCATCCAATCGGACAATGATATTCAATCTCTTTGATAACAAATAAATAAAACGTTCGGTGAAATTATAAAATTTTTACTCGTTTGTAATTTGCTGCTTTAAAATATCTGCTTATAAACACGCATTTTTAATTTTCTTTTAGAAAATCGTTTAGTAGCTATATGGAATTTAGTTGATATATCGATTGCAGCAAAAGAATTATTGTTTCCTGGTGGAAAGTCCCATTCATGTTCATTTCGGCCCAGTTTTACTTCAGAGAATCTGGGAATCCCCCCTAATTCATTTGGAGAATCTCTTGCGCGTCCATTGCTGAATTTTGAAATATGCATTTTGGATAGTGCAGATTTGAAGTCTTTGACGGTACCATGCCGCATCAGCTTTACTGTTTGTGGTGTTAGAAATATGAAGTTCTAAAGGTTTTTTTGGCCATGCTTGCGGCAGCCTGTAGGTCCGAAACTATGCACGTTTCCAAAATATGTCAGAGAAACTTTCGACTTATTTTCATGTGAGGAATCATCTCCAGAAGTTTGTCGGTGTAGTTCATAAACACTATGTATATAGAAGATTAAAGTCTCATATCTAACTACATATAATATGCACTGTGGAGACACACAAGTTTGGGCCCTGTTGCTTGTCATTTTATTTTCCCCACATTTTTTCTGTTTTTTCCTTTGAATTTAGGGAACCAACCTTGATGAAAGGCATGGCTTACAACTAGCCAGCTAGTTACAGCATAATCAAATGCTTCCATACCATATCACGGCACATAATGAGACCTATAATTCTTTGAATATCAAGGAGAGAACGTCAGAGAGGGCTGAGTATATATTTCAGTCTTTGACGCAGATCGTGTATCTAGGCATTCTTTCGGTTAGATATGAATCAGGATGACCAGCCAAAGGACGGAGAGCTAAAATTTCCTAATTACAAAGCAGTAATATTTCTGAAGTACCTCGGTCAGGTTTTCGTTTCGCCTTTTCGATTAAAATTTACAGACTTTTCAGAAAAATACATTGGCATTAGGATAGTCGAACTTGGTGATAAGTATTCATCAATCCCTTGACTTGTCCTACTCCAGTTTCTATTTCATTAGAAGTTGAAAATCTTGAAAACCATGTTCGGGCGCCATTTTATTGTAGTTTCAATCACTTGTATGAACCCATAATCATGAATCTTTGTCTCCGGATCATAACAGTACACCGAAAATTCGTCTATTGTCATAATGTTTGATAAAAAGTTTGAACCTGAAGCCACCTAAACATTTCAATTGAAATTTAAATTCTTATTCGCAATATAAGCTTGTTTTTAGTTGTGCGATATGGCTGCAATAACACAGATACACAATAACTGTTGCATTTTGAACTAAAAGAACGAATAAAACATATGGAAACTTATCACGATACAGAAGGACAAATGAAACTGAACTTTAATTTCTATTCGATAGATGGAGCGCTTTGTATTAATATGCACTTAATTTTTGATTGCACCTCGTATGAACTTTTTCTCACAAAATTAACCAACCGGAAACAATGACCAAATATTTCTCTTGAGAAATAGCATAGAAAAAAAAACATGACAAAAGAATCAAGATTTCTGTCCCATTCTATTCCTGACGTTACGAGTTGTATTCAGTCCTCCTTACCAACTTCCCGCTACCTCAACCGTTTCGATTCTGTCTGTCAAACATCGTTAGCTTCTCGGCGCCAGCATTAAATTGAGAAGTTTACTTTAGTCATTACCCCAATTCATGTTTCTTTTTCTTTCTCAGCGAGAGGAAGAAGACGTTTCGCTGTATCTATCAATCTATGCTCTCTTTGCTTGTCTTGTCACTACTGTTCGTCTTTTAAAATAAACGATAGAGAAGAAAGGAAGAAAAGCACACGGTCAAAAAAAGAGCGAAACACACTTGTTTTGCAAACATTCCTTCTAGATTTTGTCAGAGAGATGTTTCTTCAGTTGTCAGTGTTGCCAATTGCAAATATAGATAGAGGACCAAATAATAGTACGAAAATAATGAATTGAAGGGGATATGTTCCTTCATTGCTCTTATCTGTTGAGATTGGGTTCAGAGCCACTGCCGTCAGGGGTGTGAGGAACAGAGTTGAGTATGTTACCACTGACGCGTCAGTGAACACTTTTTGTTTTCCACTTGTCTTAATCAGGCTGAAAGGAAATCTATGCTTGGAGGATGGGTTTCTGTTTATGTTCAAGCGTACCTTGCTAAACCTAGATTTGCAGCTATGTGCAGCTGGAATAAGTATTTGCAGATAATATGTTATCACTGTTTCCACGTTTGTTGTTGTTTTCTTATCAATTCTTGTTATTCCCATAGCGTATCAATCTCACCGCTTCATCTTATTGTGTCAATTCAGAGTGTCTGCCAATCGCACTTCGGCTTATCATGTCAATTTAGGGTGTCAATTCGCTTCGGCTTCTTATCGTGTCAATTCAGAATGTCAATCGCGCTTCTTATCGTGTCAATCGCACCGTGGCATTTTATTGTGTCAGTTCAGAGCTTCAATCCCTCTTCGGCTTATCGTGTCAATCAATAGCGTCAATCTCGCCGCGGCATTTTATCCTGTGAATTCAGGGTGTCAATCCCTCTTTGGCTTTTATCGTGTCAATTCAGAGCGTCAGTTCCGCCGCGTCTGTTTATCGTGTCAATTCCGCCACGACATTTGATCGTGTCAATTCAGAACGTCGATCTCGCCGCGGTTTCTTATCGTGTCAATCCCACCGCGGCATTTTATCGTGACCATTCAACCGTATGTATGTACGACAAAAAATGAATTAAAATTTTTTGAACGGAATGAAAATAGCTATGTTTCTGGAAGTGGCTGTACTCCATTATTAATTATATGTTTTACAATATGTTTTAATAAGCTTACAATATGCAGTCTCCTCCATTCCCCAGTCATCTCGTTCCGTTTCGGCCCGTATATCTGTCTCAAGATCTTATTTTCAAACACTCGTAATTTGTGTTCAACTGCTAGGGTCGTACTCCAACTTTCGGAACCGCAGAATAACCGTTCTGTATATTTTCAATTTCAACTTTCTTCATAGTATATTAATTGCGAGGTTAAGTGTTTCTGGACTGAGTAGAAACATGCGTTTCCCGATGCTAAACGACTTTATATTTCTCCCGTGACCTCGTTTCTGCTTGTTACATATGCTCACAAATATTTAAATTCCTCAATATATACTATAAAAAATTACATTTTATGTACATTATTTATCACTTTCTCCAAGTAAAGAGCTGTTAAGTGTGTACAAAATACTCAGAAGGTGTACCTAAACTGTCTTGAAGCAAATATATCATTCTTCCAGTCTTTTAGAATATCTTTACGACACTATTTTTGCACTTTTAGATAACAAAATTTGATCTTTGTTATGGTTCAACAGAATATGAATGTGGAATCAAGTTCTAATATCACTTACACTCTTTTGCTTCTCAGTACCTCAACTAATGAAACCTTCTGCAAATGAATAATCAATAGAATGTTGAATGTTGATTCAATTGTAACTGATTTAGTTGCAAAAGACTTGAGGTAGCAAAACTGTCAGTTTCTTGTTGCTTGTCAAGTTAACAGCATGAAACCGTAGTTGTTGTGAAAGGAGAAGAAATTTAAATTAAATTTCACCACTTTCCTTATCTTCAGTGTTGTTCTCGATTTCTTAACAGAACGTGACAATCGACAAAATACATAAGACTTGCATTTGCCTAAGAAAAATGGCTTAGTTTTAGATTTTGAGGCGAAAATAATTACGACTCTTGTAATCAACATTGGAAACATAATCTTTATGAACATTGTGATAAACATAATCAATAACTGAAACAGACCATCATCGTAGATTCGAATTTCTTACGTAGAATGGTGATGATGATGAATGCGTTGCCCCAGTTAGATCTGTGTTGAAGGTCCCCGGGTAAGTTGCACCGATAGTAATTTAGCATTGCCTTCCAACAGATGAATATTATGTTCTAAAAAAAGAACCTTCAGTTTAAAGTGGATTCTGAAACAATAACGCTCTCTGTATGGCATTGAATTTTGAATTTTATTCATTGCCTTTAGTCATCAAAGGCTCAGGCCGGGATAGGGGAGGGGAAAGTATTTGGGAAGGTGTCGGCCAGGGCCTATGTTGAAGGTGCCATCCCTGCATTTGCTTGATGTGACTGAGGAAAAAAACATGGAAAACCTCAGTCAGGATTGTCGGCCGCTGGGATCGAATCCAGCACCTCCCGAATGCTACGCCAACGCTCTACCACTGAGCTACGGCGACTTGGTTCTATGCATCGCCAAGTAATGATCTCGGGATTCCTTGACTAGCACATTTAGCAAGAACAACAAAACACGATATGGCAATTTTAATACTTGTTATAGCCCCAGATAATCCTCCTGGGGTGGTTGCATCAGTGATTCCGCCAGACTTCCTGTGGGGTGGGTGTCATCCCCTAAATCCTCGAAGACACCATCCCAACTGTAACATTTTTACGGTCAAAAATCAATCGAAATCGTGCAAAATTCTACTTACACCCTCCTAATTTTGGCTTTACACCCCACAAACTGAAAATCCTGGCGGAATCCCTGTCCTGCATTGTTCCCGACTGTACATTGTTTTTCGAGAACATTTCTTTTACCATACACTACTTTTTTCTAATTTGGTTCTGCTTTTTATTCGAGGAACTTAAACAGGAAAATTTTAATTACTATATTCTAGTCTAAATCGTTAGCCACTACACTACAAGACTACCACATAAATAAAATACTATACAGAAAAAGATTTCACTAATTTTGAAAATAGAAACTATTCTCTTGAGAAATATGATGAATGGAAATATCATACTACTATTACCTATAATAGTTACTACTGTTAAAATAACTTTTTTATGTGTATGCGTGGTTGGGTGTGAGTGTGTGTAAACGTAGCGAAGTTCGTATCGGGAATGAGGAGGCACACTGCCAGTCATCCTGACTGAGGTTTTACCGAATTTCACCAGGTGAATGCCAGGATGATAGTCAAAATAACGCCCTGGTCGCTACCTTCACTATCCTTGTCCCCGGAAGAATGGTTACAGAGGAGAGGGCGATAAAACAATTGCCTTATAAAGCAGTGGAAGAACACACTACCAAGATGGCGGAGGTGATCAGCGCCATTAATACCACCCAATATAGAGAAATAAAACTTCTCGAAAGTGTTTCGATTGTGTATTTACGTTCTAATGTCGATATTCTATCAAATGTTGGTTATAGTTGTAAAGGAGAGGAAAAAGATATTAGATTTTTTTTTAATGTATGACTTTTTCGCATGTTGTTGATATCGCTATTTCCGATGGGGAAAAGAGGTACAGAAGGTTGTGTTTGATTGATGGACTATGTAAAGTAAATGTATTGAATTTGGTTCTTCTACTCAACTGCCTTGCTGTTGCGGGTCACAGGTAACAATCGCCTCGTATTAAAGACAATAGAAGCCACAAGCCAATGTACACTTTGAACGTAAATTACACATCCACAGTGTTACATCATACGTAGAGAGAGAGAGAGAGAGAGAGAGAGAACGAACATTTGAGGATAAATTGAACCCCAATCCCACTACATTCCCTGCACATAGCTAACTGAACAATTGTTACCATGTATAGTTGATCCGAGCATCAGGAATACCTGTATGTTTCAATTACATTGAGGGACTTTTAAATGATGGACGGTACATGTATTACAGGTTGGGGTGGAAATGTTTATTTTCAGTATTAAGAGAGAGTTCATGGTCGTCAAACTTTATTCATATGTAAAATTGTTAATTACTTTTTTTCCCCGTTCGGAGTTGGTACATCCACTTGCTTCTGTTTAGGATCGCAGTTAGCAATTGCCTCATATTGCAGTTCGAATGTGTAGAACTAGAAGGACAATATACCCTATTTCCACTCTTGGTTACGAACAGAACGTTCACGTAACATATGGAAGAACATTGCAACATAGAAGTCTGTACAGAGCATCGTCAAAATACCAGAGAAGAAAATTATCCACTTCTTTTTTATTTACTTCCTTACTTTATTTATTTATTTATATTTATTCTTCTGGGATGGAGGATCATGTATCTTTCAATCCCGAAGGATGATTGATATCCGTCCACGTGTTAGGTTATGGAAGAAGGAAACAGTTAAGATTTGATCCTAAGCAACTCTACGAAGTGTCCAACAATCCTCCCTATTCCACTGCTATTGCTAACTTGCAATTGCTAGTTTAAAAATAAAATTATAAATTTCAAATTCTTCTAGTGTTCATTACTTTGAATTCATGAGAAAACTTAGCATTAAAAAAAAATCATGTGATATGGATTTTCCCCATGGTCAGTTAAGCCATTTTACATGATACAAGCCGACCGGGTGGCCGAGCGGTCTGTGGCGGTAGGCCATCAGCTCGAAGGTCCCGGGTTCGAGTCCCGGCAGGGGCTTCGGTAAAACCACAGCGGTAGCGACTCCTGTTATCTTATTGGAACAGTGGCATGTTCCGAGTTGATATGTGAATCGGAGCTCTTACATTAAAATCATTGTCACTGTTTTGTTGCTAACGCAAGTTTTAAGTTCATGAAAACCTTGCGTTCGGGGATTCCACATCAACTTATGTACAGCACATTCAGAGTTTAATAAGAACTTAAAATCGATGGAAACTAACATTTATATCGAAAGATGAAATGAAACGGTAGCTCACAGTACATGACAATCTTGAAAAGTTTAGGATATATGCACAGCAAGTTCGAATTTTTTTAACCAAAACCCGTTTTCACTTAGTATGTTCAGAATAGTAGTTACGTCTCAAAGACGGGTGCAACGAAAATCAGAGTAGTGTCAAAAAGCAAATGTGGGTTAGTGGTCTGGTTTCATTGGTTTTGCACTACCTGCTTAGTACGAAATATCAAAATATCGAGATGTGTAGGGATTCCGCCAGAATTTTCCGTTGAGGAGAAGGGGTGTAAAGTCAAAATTTGGAGGGTGTAAGTGGAGTTTTGCACGGTGTCTATCGATTTTTGACTTTAAAAAAAATAAATAAATTGGGGATGTTCTTGAGAATTGGGGGGGGGGATCTCGCGGAATCACTGGAGATATGGAACTGATAACGAAATACCGAATCGAAACATAGAACTAAAATACTGAACCAAAATATTGAAGTTTTGATATGTAGCTTATCAGGTTTGACTCCTGTTACTTGTACTATAATTTCAAGCGCTATATTATGCTTCACTCCTTTTATTCATGGAAAGTATAAAGCCTTTTCCAGACAGTTATTTTCAGGTTAATGAGTATAGGAGGAGTTACAACCATTTTTCTGCGTGTATTTTTTTCATTTAAATATTTATTCTTTGCCTATTTCAAGATGAGCCTCCTTTTTTTTTTACGCGGTGTCTAGCGTGACGATAGTTTTCTGTCGATAATTTAACTTAATAACCTAACAGTTTAATTTGCTAAAATAAAGATGAATTGCGCGTAACTTCGAGGTCACTAAGTTAAAGGAACGTCAGAAAACCGTCGTTGCGGAAAATACCAAAATTTTCTGAAGCAAATTTCGGTGTGTAAGTTTTACTTTACTTATAGTGAAGCAGTGTTTTATTATCTTCTGCAATAGCTGCAAATTTGCGTCGGAGATAAATTATTTTCCTCGTGGAAGTATTTCTGAATAGATTAAAGATTTTCACGTCAAGATCCAAGGTTACGTAAAGAAATCTACTGTAATTGATCTGAGTTTATAAAACGTCACTTAGTCTTGGGCATAGTGGGTGGAGAATTCTCATTTGTGACAATATTTATTGCCTTGCCATTGATTTGCGTAAATACATAATTCTGCATGCTTAAAATACTTAAATGTGTTATTCATTGAATGAGCTGAATAAATCGCTATTGGGAATACGAGTATAAATGGAAATGGTAGGGATATTTCCAGTTTATGGCTATCAAAATATTGGCACTAATCTAATTTCCTGTTGGTACAAGATTGCCAAGCAATATTAGTAATATTTTAGACCTCCATTAGGGCAACGCATGTTTCTAATCCGCTCAGAAGCTTTTAGCTTCACGATAAATGTCAATAAAATTGAAACTGAAAGTATACTAAACTATTATTATGCTAACTATTATCTATGATACGTGTTTCCAACTGCAGATCTTTCATATTTTCCGCCATACATATGAATTTGAAGCGCTCTGGAATATTCTCCATCTTATCGTATTTTCTGTTTGTTTTTTACTCCATTCCTTTTTCACAACTGAATCTTTTTATCCGGAACCGGAACAGGGAAGGAACGACTCTCAACAGTGACATCACGCAAAATATTTCAGCCAATGAAAATGTCGAATTAGATTGTGTTGTGTTTTTCTGTGCTTAAATTCAAATCATGCTGCCGGGATAGGGTAGGGGAAAGGATGCGGGAAGGAGTCGGCCAGAGCTTAAGTTCAATGTACCCTCCCGGTATTTTCCTGGTGTGGCTGAGGAAAACCCCTGGAGAACCTCTGTCAAGGATGTCGGCCGCTAGTATCGAACCCAGGACCTCCCGAATGAGAATCCAAGGCTCTATGAACTAATCTACGGCCGCTTGATACGAGGGATCCATCACACAATGCATCGTAGATCCCTACGAACAACTGTATTATGTATATTGGACCTTTAGCGTAAAACGGTGCAACTCTAGTATCCGGAGCTTTTACTTAAACAAATACGTATTATATAGTACGTCTCGTAATTGCTTTAAATCCAATATTAAACTGACGACCACAAAGTCCTGCTTCCGTTACAATGTTTCATAGTGCGTAAACTATATAAGATAGAAACATGCGATTTTCCGCAACGTGTTCTACATCTCTCAAAGTTTTATTTACGAAACATTTAAAATCCCCGGATTTTCGGGAGATTTCCTGGATTTTCAAAATTTCTTCCAATTTTCCAAAAATTAAAAATTGCAGGAATATTGTTTTCGTGAATTTTGTAAATTTTTCCTTAAAATCCTGGATTTTTGGATTTTTAATATTTGTAAATTTTTCCAAAAATACAAAAATTCTGGATTTTCGGGTAAATTTTCAAAAATCCAAAAATCCTGGATTTTCGGGAAAATTTTCAAAATTCACGTAAATCACAACATTCTTGCAATGTTTAATTTTTGGAAAATTTGAGAAATTTTAAAAATCCAGGAAATTTCCCGAAAATCCGGGTATTTTTGAATGTTTCGTAAATAAAACTTTGAGAGATGTAAAACATGTTGCAGGAAACCATGCTCACATTGTTATTGCAATGAGTATTTATAATTATAAATTTATTTCTATTTTTCTTCTCTCTCTTTCGTAGGTGAAGACGAAATTCTACAAAATATTCTAATTATTTCGGAAGAAGTGCACATTCATGATTCTCGGATATTAGTTTTCCAGGTGAGTAAGATATTAATCTCAGTTTGATATGTAATATATCTATGTGTTAATAACTTAATTTGCAATCTTACAAAATTCTTTCACTATTTTACGGTTCAAGTAAATATAGTTAAATGAAAAACAAAACAGATAAGAAATGGACAAGCGGTAAATATACTAAGATGCGTAGACCCCTATGTACTAATTGGATCCTTATCAAATGGCATACGTGCGTAATAATACATTACTTTTCATTATACAGTGTGTTTTTCACATGTTCGTCAAACATGTCACTACAAACGTAGTTTTTCGAAGAGTATAGAGGAGACTGGAAAGTAATATCAGCGCGCGAGTTCCAGTTGGAGGAAGAAAGTTCAAATGTATCAGATTTGTAGATGGTATTGTTATTGAAAAGACGAATCAGATAACAAAATGTAGTGTTGATAGAGCTAAGAACAAGTTTTGAAGAAGAATGGAACAGGAAGGAAATTAAAGAAATAGGTCTAATATGGAACGAACGAAATTAGAGCATACATCGAAATTGCAGCAAAATGAATGTTCAAGAAGTATCCGGTTTTTAAAAACTGAATTTATTTGCTGTGAACTAGAGTGACAGCAGTTGCGTCAGTGCGTCACAATGTGAAGAATGATGTCCCTCGGTAAGCACTCTTGACTGCGAAGTATAAGAAAGAAATGGCCATAATCTTATAGGTATCATTCCATCATTCGACTGGTAAATCTTGGGGGAAACCTGACAGTATGGCCGGCAACAGGATTTGAACCTGTATGCCTCCCGAATGATGATTGGAAGTCCTCGTCTGTGACCACCAAACCCCGCGAGCTTTGTCCAATTTACTCGTGTTACCCGTAGCGAACCACAGTACCGTCATCACACTAGTTACTGGAATTTGCCGTGCTCCCACCTTGAAGCTTTCTTTTCCCATTGCCAATACATTTCACGTGGTCCCACTGTCACTCTGTCTGGACTCTGGAGTAATGGTTTTGGATTGTAATATTTTGTTTATGATTCTCGCCGCAAAAATGGCCGGTGAGATATTTATTTTGGACAATTTCGGTACAAAGTTTTCTACTTCCCAAATCTTTAGTTAGTACGAAATAAGCACTTTCTTATATTCAACTATTCTGCAATCATTTTGACAGTCCATACCAGTGATTCCACCAGACACCCCCCCCTGGGGGGACTGTCAACCCCAAATTTCTCGAGAGAACTTCGAAACTTTAAAATTTTTACGGTCGAAAATCGATAGAAATGGTGAAAAATTCCACTTTCCCCTCCAAACTGAAAATCCTGGCGTAGTCCCTGGTCCATCTTTTATTGAATCATAGAATTGTCTTTGCTTTATCTATGTTTGCACCATTCCTTATTATTAGTGTTCGTCCGTTAGGCTGTTGGACATCAACCATAATAGAAAACATCTTACGCCAGCATGAGGTTCAAGGTCGAGCGTGGCATACCATAGTCAGGTCACAGTAGGACATCAGTATCTGGCGATATTAATAACGTACGATTTGCGATTTCGATCGATGTTGTTATCCAATATAGCTTAATACCGATTGGCAAACATTTTTGTCAATATTGGCGCCGATCGGTATCGATATTGATCGCTCAGATAAATTTACTGTTTTAATAAATTGAATTACGTATATTTTTACAGTAGTTTTAGAAAACAACCTGATCTTGTTTATATCCTGTGTTTCGTACAATACGTTTCTCATATTTCAGAAATAGATTTGAATGTCGAAATATCATACCAAGTCATATCGATTGATGTTTAGTCAGAACGGCCAACCATGATCGGTATCCGCGATATTGGCTCAGTATAGTCCCGTTATCCTTGTGCTGCTTGGAGGCTTATTACTTTACTGTAGGACCTCGTACATATAAATTGCGTCCATTTTGTGATATTAAAAAAAAGAGCATAAGCCATGTTTTTGTTGAACAATTACATGAAATATGTAGTCCATAAAATCGTAAAATGGCTACACGACATGATTCTGTTTTTACATTAATTTTCCATTTGTTGTTTTCTTCTTTTGTATTAAACAAATTAATATCTCTGGTCGCTTTTATAATTTTTTAAGTGACGGTATTGCACTTTTGCATCAACAATTAAAAAGAGTTTGTATATTTCATTTGGCGATAGCATTCCTTCTACATGATTCTGACGTTGGTGCATTTTCATTTCTGCGTTTATTTCCTCTGTGACTGTCACCCCTGAAAATTTATTTTTTCTCCTAAGGGCAATATACCAGCAACACTAATGGAACTTGTTGGGAGGAGGGATCTAAAATTGGTGGATGGATCAGAGTAATAATGCACTTTCTTTCCATTAAGCCAAATTACCTCGTAAGCTATGTATATATACAAATAAAATAAATGTGTTTCATTGTTTTGTGAGCTAGAGACTTCTTTTCCTGTTGTTTTTCCCCTTGACCAGTCGGATTAACTATACAGGATATACGTTTTCATAATCCAGTGAGATAACAACTAACGCACGCAGAAGACTTCATGAAAAGTTTATTACAGGGAAATGGGAGAAACAGCGATTCCCAGGAAAGGATGGACCAAAATGGAACTCTATTGATCGAATTCAAAATGCTGGCCTACCAGATTAATTATCTAAATGCTTCTGTTTGTATCTAGTAAGATTCTATATTTATCATGGTTACACCAAACATACGAATATTGATATGTATACAGGAATATACAGGGTGGACAAAAAGTATTGAACAATATTCTAGAAACGAGAAGGTCTCATCAAACTAAGAAAAAAGTTGCTCTGAAGAAATGAAGTGTCGTATAGATAAGTTTTGCAACGTCTTTGTCAAGGAATTAATATGGCTTAAGAGAATAAGAAGCACCTCTAAACTGTATTCCTCATTCATAAACTTTGCTGAAATAGATATATTCGGTACAATTTTGATTATGATTTGCTAAACCAACACCATTTACGTCATTATTTGTGAGAATATGACGTCATTTATGACGCTCACTTCGGACGCTGCTAACTCCAAAACTACACTTTATTTTTCATTTCTTCAAAGAAACTTTTTTCTTTGTTTGATGAGAACTTTTCGTTGCTACAATATTGTTCACTAAGTTTTGTCCGCCCTGTATATACAA
>JAGDQP010044789.1:0-15785 GCA_022664845.1 Lepisma saccharinum
GAAACGTCTTAGGGCCTCTTGGGATTACCTGGGCTTCTTCAAGTTGATTAATCGTACTTTCAGACTGAGCCAAAAGCCTTATTGCTTATGTAGCTATAATACCTTAGACTAACGCCCTCGTAAAGCATAAAGTGCGAAAGTCTTTATAGCTGTTTCTAATATGAAATGAAAGGCGAGATTAAGATGCATATCACTTCTTTATTAGGAAGGACCCCGATAACCAAAAGGTACGAACCTGTTAATGCGAGTCCGATAGACGAACTGAAGATTTACAGCGCATACAAGTCTTTATGCCTTTTACAAAGATTTTTTTTTACATGGGTATGTTTACATTCTTAGTCCGGTTAATAACAAACCAATTAGAATACAAATACAAACATCGCCAAGGTACCATAGCAGCCTAACTACATACATCAAAATATTGTATTTATACGCGTACATAATATCTCTAAATGTGTCTTTTCCGAGATTGAGTTGCACGGAAGCCGTGTGCAAAAGTACATAGCTTTAGCATGAATTTTAGTTTGTCATTAAAAAATATTCATAACTTCAAGACTATACAACATATTAATATCAAACTTTCAGGATATATCAAGCACATATGAGAGTATATTTATATGTAATTTGAACGTGTATTAACATATACCCTCGTATATGTATGTATAATTATGGAGATGTATTAGGCCTTTATACATCAGCATAAACCGTTACAATTTGCATTGTGTGTAATAATAATAATTGTGTCCAAAGAGAAACAACTTTTATTATTGTGATTCAGCAGCTTTAATTATTTCTTATTTTCATTCCTTGTAATTAAATTGTTTAACCCAATTCTGTGTTCTTTATTTTAGCCTGCCGATGTCCCAGAGCCCAGTCCACCTCGAAGCATGGCTGTTCCTCAGCAGAGAACAACTCCTTCGTTTTACCTGAGTCAGCAGCAGTTACAAATGTTACAGTGTCTTCAGCAAAATCAGGGAAACCTCAATCCACAGCAACAGAACCTTCTGCAGCAGCTTCAGCATAATTACAGGCTTATGCAGCAACATCAACAGCAATTAAGGTTACAGCAGCAGCAGCAACAACAGCAACAGCAGCAGGCATCAGTAGCACCCCAACAACAACTTGCCCAGCCCGTGTCGTTGCAACTTCAACAAGCTCAGCCACGTGCTCGTCCGTCATCCCAGTTCATCGGTGCACAAAATGTGATTGGCCACCAAATCACCGGTCAGATTCAACAACGGACAGTTGGTCCTGGGTACGCGAACCAGGCTGCCGTAATAAAGACTCACCCTTCGTATCCAGTGGCCCAACATCAGCCAAGGGACCAGACATCCAATTATGTTGGGCAAGGTTCTGATGGTGGCTACGTGGTGACTTCTGTGACCACCCAGAATGTGCCTTACAAATCGGACCTACCTCAAAACCAGGTTACAAATAGTGGTGTTCCCTACCGAGTGACTTCTAACGCCCTTAACAGTCCAAGTTCGCAACCACAGCCCATTGCAAATACAGTTCCTGCACAAAATACTTTACAGCCAGCTTCTGGTACTCAGTATTCATACAGTCATTCTGCGAGAACTGTGGAGAGCCCCATCGGTTACCCTCAAGTGTCGTTGCCGTCAAGTGATAGCACGCAAAGTTATCAATATTCAAATAACACAGCTTTACCAAAGGATCTCAATAATATCAATGTTAGTAATGCTACTCCTGTAAGTGACCAAGAACTTCATGCCCTGCTGTCGCAGAAGGACATTACTACCTCGTTTGCTGAAGATCTCCTGAAACATTTCGCTAATTCTGACTTAGACTTAGAGGATCAGAAGGACCTCAGTGATGAATTGGTGAAAACCGAAAGTGACGTAGTGAGTCAACTTAGTTCTGGCCCCTTTTCGCCGTCAAATCTTCTATCTCAGGTTGATAAATCACCATTAAATGGCACGTCTTTGATGCCATCAAGCACAACCCCAAGCCCGCGACCTGAGCAGCCTCAGGTAACTTCCACGCCGACGTCCAATCTTCCAACTTCTTCTAGCAGTCCGAGTGGAACTCCTGGTATGCCTGTGGCCAATCATTTGAAAGTGAAAAGCGAATCTCCACCAAGTGTTACATCCACCACATCGACACCCCAATTAAAAGTGAACACAGTGTTATTACCAAAAATGGAACCGTTTAAGTGCGACGTCGATTCAAGTGAAGTTGATTTCAACCTAGACATGTCATCTAACGAAGTAATAAATGCTTGCAAAGGACAAGGTTTGAATGGAGTAAATGTGAGCAGTATATTATCGGACAAAGCACCGCCACCTGCGCCGCCAGACCCCCCTCCAGCAAAACTCACGCGAGAGCAGTTACTTCCTCCCACTCCGAGTGTGTATCTTGAAAACAAAAAGGACGCATTTAGTCCTCAGCTTCAAGAATTCTGTCTCCAGCATCCAATTGCAGTAGTTCGTGGTCTAGCTGCTGCATTGAAACTCGGTAAGGAATAGGTTGGCAAGAGAACCTTACGTTCATCTTAAATGTTTATAGTTTTTAGCAGTACTGACGATAAAAAGAAACGGGGAAAATACTTCATTCAGTTGTTCCAGTAGTAAACAGAGTAACACACAGATACAAGAACTTGATAAAAACATAGTGCTTTTATTTGTGTGTGGCTTATGTGTTTACTTCCGGAACGATTGGATATCATGTAAGTTTATATTTAGTTTTACCTTAGATTGACCTTCCGGCTTTCCTTTGTCTTAGCGATACGTTTTTCTAGTTTTATTTATCACAGAATTGGTTGCAGTGACCAGACTACTGCTGAGTTAAGTTGTAACATGTTGTACACGAATCTAAGCTTGTTGGTAAGGGAGACGTAAGTCAATTGCCATTACTCGTCACCAACTTACTGATGGAACTTTTTTTTTCCGCGCACATAGAAAAGGCTGGTGGTATCTGTTGATCGAAGAAAATGAAAGATTAAGATTTGTAGTTATTACATATGATGATGTGTTCTAGGACTATTTTTTAATACTTTAGTGGTGTACATACGGCTCCAGGTTCTGGTTTTTACATATGTAATTATAATGGTTGTAGTTGAATGTACCTAACTTGGGTCGTGGTTACAAGTTTTAAACTTTCCCACTCAAATTGATAGAAAAGAAAGTTAGTTCGTTTGTCTACAACTTTACGTAAAACGTGTCATAATTTCGTACTGTTATTAGAAGTTTTAGCTAATAATTTCTCATTCAACACAAATATAGAATTTGTATTGAATATCCTGCCGAAAAATAAAGAATTTGCAGTGTTGGTTAAATCATTGCTTGCACAGCCAGTCTTTAGGAGATTAAGTAAGACAAACATACAACACACGTGATTAAGTCGATAAAAATAAGACATTGGATAGATCGATTTTTTATTCTTCTAAATTTTCCACTTTACTGAAGAGGGTATTAGTAGTTTGTGTCTTGGATACGATGTGGTGTGAGCCTTTAAGATCCAAGACCCGTTAAGTTGCAACGCTGTCGGTTCGCAAAATATTAAAGGTAGTAGTAACCAACTCTGTTTATTAATTATAAGTTTTTCTTCTTTTTGGTTTTAAGAAAAAAAAAATATTTTAATGATCATTAATTCTTGCTCCCTGCAAATCCCATATGACTATGAAATTTTTTAAAAAAAAGGTCGTTTGGAAAATGAGAAGGCCTGATCTCCAGTACGAGGGTGAATATTTATTATGTCAATGTTTGTTGAAAAGTGCGTAATTTCGGAGTTAAGAGTTGCTTAAAATTTGCGCGGTATTGTCACAAATGACGTATTCGACAGATAATGAGATAAAGGTTTTGCTTTGCAAATTACGAACTAAATTATACGCAAAGAATGTGTCTCAAAAGTTACACAACCTGGTTTTTCGTACGCAACTATTAAACTAAAACAAATAGAGGTATTGGTCGTGCTATATTCCTGCACAAGCGCACGTGTTAGTGATTACAACTTTTCAGTGTCACTAGTATGAAAGACTGATTCTTTCTTGGTTGAAAGACCGAAAACCTGTTACTTTTGGTATTGAAAGTTTGGATTTGGTAGGTTAGTGTTAGTTTTGGAAGAGCTTATTTATTGTGAGAGGTTTTGGGTAAGCCAGCATGATCGACGTGTAGTTAACATTCATGAGCGTTCTCGTACGTTACGTGCGATTTGAGGAGGAGATAAATCATTGAAACACACGGAATTTACCCTTCAACAGACAAGATTTTCTCTAGATAAAGAATACACGTGAAATTCAGATATCGAGAATTGTCAAATGGTCACCTCGGTGTACGAATCTAAACGCAACACTCAGTAGTACTTAGTATTAATTGTATTGAATAACTTTCCGAAAACCTTATAAGCTTTGTGTAGGGGTTTTAGTGGCGGTCTCTAAAATTGTAGCTTTTTCAGTGTTACAATAGACTGGCAACATTGTTTGAGGGGATGTTTTGTCTGTCTACTTCTCTCACTTTCTACAATGAAGGACTAATTTGAAAATGTCTGCAAAGAAATCGACAACTTGACTACCTCCGGTAACACTGGGGGGAAAATGTAAAATTAATTTTCCACCCTGTCGCTATTTTCATGTAATGAACAACTGACAATCAGAACTCGTATTTTATTTTAGGATTTCCGGGTGCAAATATTTTGTAATTTTTCTGGACATTTTTAACTTAGTCCCTTTTCGTGGGAAATGACAGTGAAGTAAAACATACCTCTCAATGTCTTTCCACAAACAGTGTTGCCAGAGTATATTGTAATATTGAAAAACAAAACATTTTGGGAAAACATCACTAATACCCTTACACAAGGCATGTAAGATTTTGTCTTGTATTCGATGTGAGCTCATTAGTGACACCGAAAAGTGATGCAAACAGTAACATAAATTGGTTTTGTACAGGAATATGCAAAGTAAGAGAGAGTATGTTTTTATAACCATTGCTGAGTGATGATTGATGTTTCGTTGCTTAATGTCTGAAAATTTTCTTTATATACAGGGACACCCTGTATTTTAATAAAGAAAGTTTATGATTGCAGCTGTCAGGAGATGCTTGTGCACAGTTTATGAGTGAAATCCTTTTGTGCGGAATCTCTTGTAAGATGTGCTCGTTAATGGCAGTCATTACTCAGAAACAATCTTTGGCTGCAACTTTATCATTTGCTAAAGTGACACGGCTTACGTCATTATTTATCGAAATATTACGTCATTAGCGACAGTGCCGTCTAAACTTTGAGCGCATCTAGTTCCGAAACTTTTATTTAAATAACAAAGATTGACATAACCAGTTTTTTTATACTTGCATTAGAAGTCGCCGTGGCTCAGGCGGTAGCGCGTCTGACTACAAATCGGACGACCCGGGTGCAAATCCCGGACAGGACGCTGGAGTCTTTCCTCTGTGTTTGCATGCCTGGTGCCCTTAGACGCACTCAGCCTCCCATCTAGTTGAGCACCAGAATGTCCTTGGCACATTGGGAAGGTAAAGGCGATCGAGCGTAGGACTGATCACCCCACCCTACTTCGTACCGTAAGTTGAGAATATGTGGAGTGCTACCTCGACATCCCACATGCGCCATTCGCCGTACTATGTAGAATTTTATCCTCAAATATTACCCTTAGAGTTCAATGCATGTGGAGAAGGATAATTCATGTTCTTACCTTCGTGGCAGCGATCCATCCCAATAGTCATGGCACTGATTAGTACAACAAATAACATAATCTATTTCGCGGAGAACACTATCCGCATCATCAGGTGTACAGGAACTTCAGGTTGGGAGTAGACGATGAGTGTGCTGAAATGTAAACATCCAAGATGGGGGAAACACCCACAACCCATTGGTACATGCATTTAGCGCTTGGATGAGCGTTCCACTGGCAACACTGTCCACTCTGCCGATTGACTTCCGCCAGCTTGGATGTTTACATTTCAGCACATTCATCGTGTTTACATTTCAGCAATCCTTCCAGTACACCTGATGATGCGAATAGCTTTCTCCGCGAAATCGATCGTGTTTCTGTGTTGTACTAACCAGTGCCATGACTGTTGGGAAGGATTGCTGACACAAAGGTAAGAACATACTACCGTGTATTTTGCAACATCCTGTATATACTCTAAGGCGAGTCTTTAGTAAATGATAAGCCCGTTTAGTTTCTATGTATAATTCAACTTACATATGTTTCTATGTACCTTCGAAACATAAAATAGATTCCATAGCATGTATGTATTTAGTATTGCATTACTATCTACCATTGACCGTAAATCTAGTCAAACGTAACTTCGAAGCTATGTCCTGCCAGTGGTTTGGACATTTATATTGTTCCAAAATATGCGAATAAACTACACCGATGTTATTAATACTGTATTATTACGTCACCGATTGAATTGAATTCATTTATGACCTTTTGACATCTTTGGCTCTAGTAGATTGCGTTAATGACAATGATACCTGTAGGCTTCGAGGCATGTATGTTTATTTGTATCTTATTCGGAGAATAGACTGAAAATAAAATAAATTGATTGGTTAGGTGAAGTTACTACATGCATTTTTACCCAAGTATTGTAAAATTTGTGTGGAAAGCACAGATGATGAATGGCTTTGATTCTGACACCTCTAATGAATCACTGTGATTCAAACAAGCTGTAAATTGTATTCTGATGTGCTATTAGATCTAAGCCTATGGAACTTGATAACTTAGATACTATGTTAAAATTTATTGATTTCATAAATTACGATTTTCATTGAAGTAACTGTACAACTTCAGTTGCATACAGAATTAATGTCTAATGCATTTTCCAGCGTGAATATATCGTTACAAAAGTTAAAAAAAAAAAAAGAGAATTCTGTTACTGCTGTGTGACACAGATTCCGAGGGTGATGTGGCAAAAGTTATATCCGCTTTCGTACTTTTCATAAAAAGCCCTTTGAAGGGTTTTCATGCATTTGCGTAAAAGTCTGCCAGTTTGTTGTATTCAATGTTGTCAGTGACCACAAGTGTTGATTTGACTCTTAAGGGTCTGCAGAAAATCAGTGTACCACACCTTATAACTATAAAAACTATCAAAATGGACATACCAACATTTGCCATATCCTAGAATTATTGAAGAATACAGTGTAAAGTATGCCTTTGACTATATTAACTTAGTAGTGGGTGAAGTGAATAAAAACGAGTAAATGCTTATACTTTGCTATTTTTAAGTAATGACTTGTGCTTTGAAAGGAAATGCTTCTGCGGTAAGTCAGTGCTCGGAACTTAGAAGCATTTACTTAAACAAGAGTGAATAAAAATAACTTGTAAGTAAACTGTCAGTTGACGCAAGAAAGTACTTTTTGAGTAAAAGCAAACTTTTGTTCACCTGATAGGCGAGAGACTCACGAGTAAACACTTTCGAGTATTTGCCCTTTCTATTCACTTCATACAAATTATTTCATCAGCACCAACCCTTGATTGAAATTGCGGAACTCATATTAGTCGTGGACATTTACCAAGCAGTTATAAATAAATTCATGTAAAAAGGGAATGGTGAATAGAAATAATGTCCGATACAAAGAAATTGGCATAAGCAAGGAAAGACCATGTAAAGGGATTGAGACAGCACAGTTAAGAAATAAGAAATCAAAGTGTCTCCTGTAATACTACATTTTAGGCCTTGTTCTCTTTCTTTAAATGTTTCTTAGATCTTTGTGGAAGGATAAGTTGTGCTAATCATGTCACATTACATAACTTAATGAACACTAGAAGTACCATGGATTTTTACTATATTTTTCCCTCATGTTTATATGTAGATTTGGGATTGTTTTCTACTAAGACGTTGGTGGAAGCAAACCCGGACCATACGATAGAAGTACGAACGCAAATTCAGCAACCATCGGATGAGAACTGGGATCCTCAGCTTCAGAGGAAAGTGTGGGCGTGTATCAGCCATCGTTCACATACTACGATTGCGAAATACGCGCAATATCAGGCATCCAGCTTCCAGGAGAGTCTTAAGGTATGTGTCTGTTCTGTTCGATTGTATTATTACAGAGGTATATGTTGTTACCCATCTGGCGTTTTCTAAGAAAATAAAAGAAAATTAGTCACTCAGTAGTCTGTATGTAGTTTCCCTATCAAATCTGAATATTTTATGATAGGAAAAATGTCTAGATTATTCGAGAATGGAAGACAAAGTTATAGCGAAATGAACGAGGTCGGTTGTTACCCATCTGCAGGGAATGGAGGCTATTGATTTTAGTGAGGGCAAAGTTCATTCGTGTTGTTTTTTTGAGAGTAATGGACGAAAAATGACAAGTAGCAAAACTGTTTGATTTTTAAAGAACATTGACTTAAAATTGCTGGGAAGTTGAGTACCATTTTGTAGTAGCTCTGTATAAAATGTAGTGTTTGGGTTTCTTGTTGTCCCAATGTTCAGTGATTGTGCATACTTTTGGAATTCAGTGACTTCTTTTGGTGGATTTTTTTTTCTCTTTCTTGAAGATTCATGGTTGGTGTTTATTCAGATGAGCCGCTCAGTGAGTTACCGGAAGCTCCGTCAAAACAAAAATTGCACTGACACTCAAACCTTTTTCATTTCAAGGAAATTGGCGCGTGGAAAGAGTATTTATTAAAAATGTTTATTAGTTTCAGCGGTTGAGATTCAGTACAAAATTAGTGATCCACCAAAAGTTAAAGGCTGAGTGAAATGAGTTGGGATTATTTACGTTCACAAAAGGAAGTACTCGGGTTAGCTCAACCAGGAGAGCGTTTGCCTATCATGTGAAAAGACCTAGAATCAGATCTTGGTTAATGCAGCTTTTCTTTTTTATTTATTAGTTTCATTGGTTTTGTTTTTAAATCGTTATTCATCTCTCATGCTTTCTAAGTTGTCGAAGTGACTGTCCTTTATTTGTATTATTAACAACAGTGCAATAGGAGTCGCCGTAGCTCAGGCGGTAGGGCGTCTGACTACGAATTGGGCGGCCTGGGTTCAAATCCCGGCCAGGACACTGGAGACTTTTCTCAGTGTTCCCGTGCTTGGCGCTCAGAGGTTCACGCAGCCTCCTATCAGATTCAGTATGAGAGTGTCCTTAGTACTCCTGGACACCTTGGGAAGGTACAGGCGGTTGAGCGTGGGACTGACCACCCCACCTCAGTACCGTAGGTCAAGAAAATGTGGAGCTCTACCTCCACATCCCCCATGCACTGTTCACGGCGCGTGCGTCTCGCACAGGGAATAGCTTTACCTTTTACAACAGTGCAATCATCTGAAACTTTATTAAATGGTCTCCAATATTGATAACAAATCCTAAGAAACGTCAAAGAAGAATAACTTGTCTCTTTCCCTATGTCAAACGTACGCTCTCTTTCCAAACTTTCTCTTCTCTCTCTCGTAAGTTAATGTTATGGTGAAAACTTTTTTTTTAAGTGTATTTGATGGGGATTCTAGCAGTAAAACTGAGAGAGGAGGCTCACTGGTCCTGTTATATGTCAGTCAGACGCTCTACAGTTTCATCTACACAGTTCGTTCAATAAGTTCCGGGACTGCCTCGAAATAAAATACTTCACAATGTCAGAAAAAAAAATACCGCCTGCTTAGTTTTCTACCTAGGCACATACTTCCTTTCCCACGCCACACACTCGAGGGACCAGTCGTAGAGGCTCTGGAATGCCCTAGGAAAGTTGTCCATTAGAATTCTGGTCAGCGCCGGCCCACACTAGTTTTCGTGTGCGTCAGTTTTTGGCCAAAAGAATGGTCACAGTCCTTGAACATCCTCCCCCCTATTCTCCTGATTTGCCTCCAGCGGACTTCATGCTCGTCCTTAAGCTCTAATGTCTGCCCTCGACGGGGGGGAGGGGTTGAAGGTGTTGCATCAATTCAAGCGAATGTGACGGCGGGGCTGAACACCATTTCATTGGATGACTTTCCTAGAGCGTTCCAGATCCTCTACGAGCAGTCTCTCTAGTGTGCGGCGTGGGAAGGGAAATATGTAGAAAACTAAGGTGGTAATACATTTTTCTGGCATCGTTATTTTACTTCGAGGTAGTCCCGGAACTTATTGAACGCACTGTGTATTTGTAAAAGTAACAACCTAGAAACTAGCCCATATAGACCCCGTCCATCCCTAACTGTTTTTCTACTTAACACCAGCAGCTACAACAAAATTATTTAGTAAAATTTAAACAATTTACTCTTTTTCGTATGCGAAGTTTAATTTAAATAGATTTTGTCGGATTCCTGAATTTAAAATGCCTAGTTGAAGCCAAGGTTTACATTTATCAGTAGAGAATTGCTTTTCTGTTGTTCCTTTTCTTGTGCTATTGCTAAAGGGGGGAGGGGTAGAAAGCTATAAGATTTATTTGAACGTGGCTTCTATCATGCTGGCATATTCTGGACAGAGAAATTTAAAGTCATAAGAACACAAGAGCATTAACTGATATCAGAGATAAACAGGGAAGAGACAGCCATTAGATTATGCTAGTTATTTGTGTCAGTGTTTTTTATGTGATACCTTTTGTAAGTGCAATGAACATTGAAGCTCCAATTGTGGGAGTGAATCTCAACCAATCTGATGCTTTTTTTCTGAAACAGGAGGAACGAGAGAAAGCTCAGGGGATTCATAGTAATTTCTCGGATTCTGACTCTAAAGATTCTACGGGAAATACCAAGAAGAAAAAGAAAGGACCCAAAATGATAAAATTTGGAACCAATGTCGATTTATCTGATGAGCGGAAGTGGCGCCCACAGCTTCAAGAGCTGATGAAATTACCTGCATTTGCAAGAGTTGTATCAGCTGGAAATATGCTGTCCCACGTTGGCCATGTAATACTTGGCATGAATACCGTCCAATTATATATGAAGGTAAGTACATTGATCAAGCAAGCAAGTCTGGCAGTAAGTTTCTTGCTTTGAGAGGTATTCTACTAGTAGAATAGTTAGGTAATTCATATATTAACATCATCCATTATTTTGTTAAACTAGTAAATAATTGTTCAATAATTTTGGAGGTTCATATGAGCATTTTCTGTAAGGAAACCCATCGCAGATTTCTAAACAGTTTTTGAAGACGTAAAATATTAGTGGTTAATTGCAGAGTCTTATTTTTTATTGTGGGAATAAGAATAAAAGTGAACAATGAAAAATCTGAATTTTTATTTTGATGAAGGAAAATCGAAGTTAGGCTTCCACTGTCCTTTGCCCCTCCCAGAAAAAGAGCATTCAGAAGTGTTTAGTCTTTTATTCAACATACAAATAAGTCTCTAGATAAGAATCTACTAGTGTGGTGTAGTGATATTAAACAATTCGTTTTATGTACATTCATCGAATGCAGTTGACTGTTCAAAACCTCACATGTTGAGAGGTAAGGCAAAAGACCTTTCTCAAGTTCACTTCATTTTAAAGCAGAATACCATATGGAGAACTGCTCAAGTTAGTGTTGTTAGGTTCCCGTCGTAATATTTCCCTCAAAATGCTGAAAAATTTCCCGATTTCTGTAAAAAATATATCGTATTCTAAGTTTTCTTTAAAAATTTATGGAAATTTAAAGAAAATGTGCGAAAAAAATCAACAAAATTTCCCGTTTTTTTCCTTTCACCTTTTTTTTTTAAGCCCAGATTTCCCAGTTTTCCGGGAAATTTCCCTCCATCTGACAGCACTGGCTCAGGTTCAATAGTTGTGGTATACAGTGATCAGCCACTGTTCAGTGCGTTCTTACCAAGGTTTTTAACGTGTTACAACACCCGCACTTGTTGTAGTGTCTTTCCAAGTTCTGAAGCATAAAACATGTTTTTTAATTATTATTTCATATATGTTGAGTATCACGTGTACTTGATTTTAATAATAAAGACAAAAAAGTGCATGCTATGGGGTGGCTGCAGATAATGATGTAATTGGTTGAATTTTACAAATCACTGGAAAAGAAAAGGTCTAAGTCGCAGATTACAGATTAAGAGGGCAGCAAGATGAGAGAAGCGGAAATACTTAGACACTTTTTGTTCTTATTGTCATTTAAGTATAGGATCACGTAGTCATATAATGTTATAGAATAAAATATAGGTTTAGAGTTGGCATATTTCTAAATTATTTTGTGACATATGTAATCAACTATGACATTGAATATGGGAATACCGTGTTGTGTTTCAGGTGCCTGGAAGTAGAACACCTGGTCATCAAGAAAACAACAACTTCTGCTCAATTAACATCAATATTGGTCCAGGAGATTGCGAATGGTTTGCTGTACCAGATGCTTATTGGGGAATGGTTTATAGTTTGTGTGAAAGGTGAGAATTTTTACTTAATTTACTGTTGTGATTCCTTAATACGTTGGTAGCCGAATACCAGTTAACCTGTAGGGGATAGACGATATATACTGTGCTTAATAGGATTAAAGCTAATTCTTTGGGGTTGGAGTTTGTGATAGCAGATACTATATGTAATTGACAATATCTTGATTGCTTAAGTACTTTTTCTTGAACGGTGACTGTCATTACTAAATCCAGTTCGGCGAACTAAAAAAAGGCTCTTAGACCCTTTGTTTCGTTTTCTTGCTTTAAGTACTGCTATTACTTCGTATAGTAAGCAGTTTAAAATGTGAATTGTCATCCAACTTTGGCGCTTTTATGTGCATGTCTTAAAGAAGGAAGTCCGTGCGAGTACTCCCTGTGTCGCAATTGTTGAACTAAGATGGATGCTATAACTTCATACCAGTGTATCGGTAACTAACCGACTTTCGCTCTTGAAGCGTTTAGGCCAGGAGAGTTGAGCTGTCGTTCGTTATTCCTAGCCTGCCAACCCGAAGCTTGGAAATACCAATCTGTAAAATGATTTATATGTGACAGTAACTACTTCGATATTAAGTGCTGAGTATAAATTAAAAGATACAAATGAACGTAATATTTTCAAATAACACAATTTATGTTCACAAAACAAGCTATTAAAAAAAAGTAAAAAATCTTACATAAGAGTTGTTAATTGTAAATCATATTTTCAAATTGACCGAGGCTTCCGAAATGGCTAAACACCGCGTCTTAGGAGAAGAGATGTTATGTTTAACTTAGATCTTCCAATGTATATTATGGTTATTTCTATTCTAGTTTACAATTGTGTACTAGCCACTACGGCCTAAGCCCTTTACAGTACTTCTGGATATGAACAGAGTTGAACCTGATATTTTTAAAATATTAGCAATTTCGAGAAAATCCTTCAGAACTGTTAGCATTTGGACATTTTGTTTAGCAAAATCTGAGTTTGCTTTACCTAGTATTTTCAAATAATAGTAATAATAATAAATTGTTAATGATTTGTTACTATTTCTGTTTGGCAAATGAAAATGACCGTGCTGTGTTTGAAATATTTGAAGAAATCGTGAATGAGAGGAAACCGAAAATAGTCTAGTAATATTAGGAGAAATACCTGTGCATAGCCGTAGCCTGTTTACGGACGTATGAGGAGGGAACCATATCCTAATTTTTTTTTATATAAACCATAAATATAATTCTAATGTTTCTAATACACACTTCGCATGTTACTTCAAAAAATAATAAAACAGAAACTACTACTTACGAAGCAAAATAAAAAGCTAAATAAACACAGAAATAAATTTCCCGTATAAAGTTAGGGCGACCCCAATGACACCATACTGAAGTGCATGTAGAAGAAAAAAAAGTTACAGCCATAATTTGCACTTTGTAATCTGAAAGTGAAGATGAAGACGCTAACCTACATTACGGTCATTCGGTTACGTTTTCTTTGCGAATAAATTTTATATTGAGGAACTCTAGGGCTTAACTGCGATGGTGTTAAGTTGTTAAGCTTAATGTAAAGCAGAGATCTCCAACAAAAGATGGCACCACTATCTCCGTATATGTCTAATGTATTTTTATCGTTGCACGAAATTTCAATGCTTCTTCTACAAATTCAAGTCTAGAGGGTTCTAACTTCCAGGGAACAAAGTTCATAACCAATTCAAGAGTTCGATCAATGCTTATTTTTTTTTATTTTCGTTTTTGTTCATTGTTGAACTGAAATAGCTCCATTGTTATAGTTTTGCTATTCACAACAACAATCAAGTGATTTCAACAGGGAAGAAAAACGAAAGTAAAAAATCGGCATTAATCGAACTCTTGAATTGGTTATGAACTTTCTTCCCTGAAAGTTTGAACTCTCTAGGCTTGAATTTATAGGAGCAGCGTTGAAATTTCGTGCAACGGAATATATTAGACATATACTGAGGTAGTGCTGCCATCTTATGTTGGAGATCGTTGCTTTACATTAACCTTAGGAAGGTCTCGATAAATGCCTGGACAGAGCCAAACTTGACTTGAAGATCCTGTCGCTTTCGGATGAAGATTAAAAACAAAGATACCACATGATGACTGAAATAGTAAATATCTATTCAAACCTATGTGTATTTTGTTCTTAAATACGAAGTTCACATTTAACGCAAACCAAACAATACAGTATTTTAATTCTTCAAATTTCATTCGCGAAATATTTTACACAATAGCCTGCTTCGTTATTTGATGGTTACAGTGGGTCTGTGCTCATGGAATATCAGGCTATCAGTAATTAGGGTCGCAAAAAAATGTAAAACTTACAGGACAAATTAAGTGTGTGGTGTGATAGTGGCAGTTGTTTAAAGAAAAATTAGAATTTTTGTTAATATGAAATTGTATCTGCATGAGTGATTGTAAAATAGTTATAAAAATGTAACCTAACCAGACTAACTCTTCTCGGCATTACTACATAAGAAAAGGTTGTGGCATCGAAGCGCAGCTTGTGAGGAATATTGGAACTGCAAATTAATGAAATGATTAAAATTCGAGAGAAAAATCACTAATACTTTTTTGGCCACCATAATTCCAACGAGCAGAGTCTTTTGTTTAGCCTCAGCCATAAAAAGGTGCAGTTCAATTTTAGCTTTCTCATTTCAGTATATTAAAGTCACCCAGTCATTGCAACTAAATATAATATAACATACATGTGAAAGTGTCGTAGAACAAAGTAATTCCAGAATTCTGTAAATGTTCTGCTTCTGAAGCATTCAGTTAGTAGAGTATGGGTCAGACATATTCTCAGATGCAAGGAGTGGCAGAACAAGTCATCACGTCGGAACTTGAAAGAAAGAGTTCGCTGCAGGTGAATTTCCATCTGGAAAATAAAAGGGAATGGCAGTAATTTCCTCTTAAAATGTGTGTGTCTGCAAACCCACTGTTGTTGACTCCTGTAGTTCGACAGAATAAAGGGAGCAGAAATAGGACACCATGTGGTGTAGGCAAACCGTAAAACAATTTCAAGAAGGGTTCCCAGTTAAGAATAAGTGCTTTCTTACTCCTTGACAACCTCTCATTCCCTCTTATGAAGTTGGAAATTTCTGTTCACAGGAACAATATCAACTACCTGCATGGATCGTGGTGGCCGTCGTTGGAAGACCTGTTTGAAGAGAACATTCCTGTGTATAGATTTTTGCAAAGACCAGGAGATCTAGTTTGGGTGAATGCAGGTATGTAATGCTTCTATGTGAAATAGAAATTATGCTTGATAATATTGGTATTCTGTTAAATGTTGTTAATGTCCATCTCGTAATTGGAAGACTTTGGGTGTAAATCCAGGTACTGGCCATTGTGGCAGACATATTCTGAAATTCTGAATTTTTTATTGCATAGCCATATACTAAGTTCAATGTAACGATATATATATATATAATAATACACAGCCATATTCAATCCACTAGTGGATGAGGCCTCTCCCGGAGGGAGGTGGTGGTCTACTGCTCCCACGCTGACCAGACGTGTTGGGAGAGGAGAGCCG
>JAGDQP010044791.1:0-15784 GCA_022664845.1 Lepisma saccharinum
GACACTTCCGAAAACTTTTATAAAGTATTTAGGTTTAGAAATGCTTATCTAATTCTATCAAGTCCCAAGAGAGTTATAAATCAAGTAAATTATTCAGGTTCCTCCAATGAAAAGGTATTAGGTATTCCAGAGAAAATTAATTTATTCTATCACGTTAGTTTTTGTTTCAAATCAATTAGGAAAGGAAATAATATTTTTAGTTTTGTTGAGAATGTGAATTTATCTAGTGAAGAGAAATTTCAGTTAAATTTCACGTCTTTCCTTACAAAGAAAAAGTTGTTGTTTTTCTTTCTGTTCAGTTTCTGCTGTTTTCATATTAAAACAATTAATTTCATGATCAGAAATAAACTCATAAAGTTTTACCTATATATCTGCCTAATCTTTGAACTTCACCTAAAGATAGAAAAGAGAGAACCGGATGAATGTCGAGTTAGTATCTTATATATAGGAAAAGGTTGTGACCATTCGACAGATGACCAGATTGGAAGGATACAGGTATTAACTCGATATAGTAGAGAAAAGTTCTCAAGGAAAGTGAAAATGCATGGTAAGGTTTTTATTCCAGGAACAGTGAATAAAATTATTAGGAATTCTAGTTATACAACCACAACCAGAACTGACGATAATGAGAGTGCTTATTGACTATATCATTACCCAGATTTATCTTTATGTATAGACCAGTGATAGGCTTAAGCCATAGTAGCATTATCTTTCTATTCTCGAAATTGAAAGCTACTAATAAGACACTGTCTATAATATGGTATTTAATATACCATAATTACTCTCTAATTTGACTCTCTGACGTATTATATACGTATGACAATTCCCATAAAAGCTATTCTCATTACACGAGGAAAAAAATAATAATAGGGGATAACTTCTATATACATAATTTTTATTATCCCAAAAATGGTAACCAATGGCTTTGCCAATTTTCCATTGGGTTGCAAAGACATTTAATATTTGTGATGTTTGTGCTCTTGGGAAGGAACTTCCATTAGTAAGAAAGAAGAGCTACACATTACAGTGGCGACCTACGTGTCTGCCTGGCAACTGTTTTCGAATGTCAGTATTGGTCAAACTGATCCACGTCTCCTTTAGTTTCATGGTAGAATAAGATTATTTCTGGTTTATGCGTCTCATTGTCTATGTCAGCTTGACTATGCATAGACGATATCAAAACTACGCACCTGTCTCTTCCTGGGATAAAGGAGACAGTGGTTTTGTGTTCTTGAAAAATAAAAAGTGATGAATAAACTGGTTTTCCTTTTGTTTCAGTTAGACATGATGGAAGTTCTGGTTTGTTCTTCCTCATAGTGCCAACCATGGTGAGTCCTTTTTCCAACAGCTTGTCAGTTACCTCACAGGAACTAAACCAGTTGTCCATAGTTACATTTCTGTTTGTTTTATTAATGGAGTTTGTAAGGTTCAACACATATTCAGTTGGAATTGCAAGTTGTGAATCTCTTCTCTCTTTTCCAACATATATAAGATGTTTTGGCGGCACACATCATGACAACTTTTATCGGGTTTGTTGGAAATGCATATTTTGAAAGGGCATCTACCTCTGAATCTCAGTAATTGTTCATCTATCTTGACATATTGTGAAGGAGTATAATATTCAGAGCAGTGACGCACAAAGATACCCCACACTTCACGGATGGCAGCGAATTTGTCTTCTGATTTCCTCTGGTCCCTTGTAACTTTGTCGTCAAATCGCAAGCTGTGTACGAGAAATTCGAATCTAGTTTTTGACATAATGATCCTAAATGTAGGTGGGCCAAATGCTTCAGACCACATATCACCTACGGTCAGGTGAGACTTTTTGAGAACACAAGCTCGATAAAGCAAACCAAATAAAGCGCAGAACTCAATTTTGTCAGTGGGTGACAGGTAACGCTGATCTGATTTGAAGTAACATTCATGTTTTCCTATTTCATCTTTGTAGAAATCACAATTTTGTTCAAAATGTCATCTGAAAAATACAGAAGCCAAATGTCCTTTGCACTTGTTTTTTGTTGCGCTTCCCTCTTAGGTCCTGGGAGATGAATGACGATGTTTTTCGTCAAGGTTCTAATAGATTTTTGGTGGAACGGTTTTGTGTACCACTTACTGCCATGCTTCCCATACACCACGTTTCGTTGTAACAAGTATGCACCATCATTATCACCGTCAGCTTCAAATTCATCCTCTTCTTCTTCATCATGTTCCTCATTATCCTCATTCTCACTTACCAGTTCATCAACAACGAACAGATCCTCATTTGATTCATCTAAAATGCGTGCAATGTCCTCCTGACTCGAATACCTTCTTGATTTTGCCATTTATAAAATCATTTGCTCACTAGAATATAGTTTGCAATGTTCAAAAGAACAAATGTTTGTTAAACACAACGTGGGGTCATATACGACACAAGCACTCAAAAAACACAGAAATTGCTGCACTAACACAACAATGCAACGTACACTTTCAACAGCATGCTCTGAACTGAAGCTAGACGAAGTATCGTGTTTCACTCTCACAACGGCGCATTCGCAGAACGCATTTTTATGGATTGGGGTCGCCGGTGACCCCACGGTGTGATTGTAGGGTTAAAGAAGAATCCACAAATGTGTGTTTCTCCGTTATACACACCCTATATACAAAACACAGAATCAAATCACGACTTAGGCTAAGTCCATTTTTGTGTAAACAAGATTGTTGGTATCTCTGCAGTACTTTTAACAATCACCAAGCTATCCGGTGTACTGCATTGGCAAAAGCAGTCAGCTATGAATGATATTAATCAAATCAATTAGGTTGGTAACCTTATTTTTAAGCCAACTATCCTAACTTTGGTTTTCTAGGAGTTGTCTGATCACAAAGTGAATATTGCGATAGAATCTACGAGAACAAAACTTGGTGAATCACTCCCAGTAAGTTTACTGCTACAGGCATGTAAAGATACCGGCATGCGTTCTTAAAGTAAATTCGACAAGCTACTGAAATGTTAACTACTTTTAATACACATGGCAGGGAAAGTCGATCTAAATGCAGTTGTCGTGTGTTGGGAGCGAACATGCCTGAACACATTTTTACCGCCTCCCCGCAGGCCTTAACTTCTACGAGCCTGTAAGCGTTCTTCTTCAGCCAGCGTTTGGTAATACCCTGTACTGTATACACTACTGTAACGTGTCAAATTCATATTCATGATTTCAAGCTAGTGCCTTTGAATACAGTGAGGGAGTAACCCGGGTTTGTGGAGTTCTGAGATCTGTAGACACGACGGAGGAGTTGGCAGATTGATGATAGGTGGATCAGACTATTCAGTAACCAATGTGAGGTAGGTAATGAGAGCGTTATAAACAGCATTATTTAGTTAAATGTAAGTCACCTTCACTGAGCTTTCCAAGGAATCATTGGGAGTAGTGGATATAATTATGTTTTAGTACATGCTTTTAACTATAAATATCGTGTTCTTAATGATAGATACTTTAGCAACATTTCAAGTTGTCAAAGACAACCTAACCGTGTCTAGTTATTGTATGAGGATGAAAGTAGCGAAAATCGTATCTGCAATCCCTAAACAAAGAAGGGTTACAAGTTTTAAAACAATTGCTCTCAGGATTCCGGATATTGGCCGGTCTGTAAATAATGATTTATTGTATGTGCTGAAGTAGCAATATATTGTTGCTGTCGTATTATTTGTAGCGGTAAATCATTTTGCTGAACAAGTTTTAAAACATTGAATCTCTGGTCTCCCCACATTTAGGTATTTCATGTTTTCTTATGGTGATACAGTGTCTCGGTTAGAGAGTCTGAAATATACCGAATTGTGGCTTGAGTGAAAAAAACTGCTAGCAGGTAACAAGATAATGAATGAAAACAGAAGGGCAAAACGTGCAAAGTCAGCTAATTTGTATGTACTTGAGCTGTGTTTTCGTCTCTCTTCAATCATGATTGAACTCTGTAGAACTCATGAACAATAACTCAATTTCTGAACAGCGTAGGGTAACAGTTTTTTTAAAATTAAGAAAGAAGTTCTTATTGTGCATCAAGAAAAAATCATGAAATGATATATCGACATTCTTATTTAATTTAAAATAAACACATGCCGATTTGGAAATAAGACAAATGAGCTTATTTCCATTTTGGTATGTTCCTATTTTAAATTAAATGATAATATTCATATTATTTCTAAGATGTTTTTCTTGACATTTTTATCAGTGGTAAGAGGCGGGTTTTACAGAACTTTTGCTTCAGAGCTTTTGGGGCCGAAGTCAGAGGTGCCTAATGGCCATACAAAATAATAATAAAGAACCTTTGATAGCTAAACCACACTGATATATAAAATGAAATAATATTTGCCTGACAATGAACATTGCTATTAATAATTAGGCTCAAAGCTATTTTGAACCAGATTTCAGGGTGTAAAATATGAATATAATGATGATAAGATAAGAAATGACTAATGGGAGCTTACACAAGGTTGCTTGCCTGTATGCACGAAAAAACAGGTATTTTGTAAGGAATTGTGAAAAGTGTTTAGCCGGAGACTTCTACCAACAAAAGGAAGTCTCAGCAAAAACAAACACTACTGGTAACGCTGCTCGGATTCTATCACTGATTGCTTGTGCTCTTTGCACTTCACCCTTTTCAAGGTATTGGAACATAATAAATCGTCGGAGAAAGACTACGCAGGAATAGTCTATGCCTGAGATCCGGCGTGGCCAACTTCTTTTGATACGAAGGTCAAATTATGGTGAGTGGTAGCGTCACGGGCCACACACTTTTAGACAGAACTTAGATATAAAGAAACTCGACATAACTGGAGGTAATAGTTTTAATGTATTGGGTACGTGCAGAAGTTCAGCTAGTTCTTAATTTACATAGATGTGGGAACAACATACAATGGAATTCACCTAAGACTGTGCATAACCGCCGTTACTATCTTTCTGCTAGGAGATGAGTCCTATCTCGGTAAGAGTAATAAAGTTTGGAGTCGAAGAACTGTTGTACGGCTGTTTTCACAACCTTCATATCATCAAAGACTTACCGAGCGAATGAGCTATATAAAGGACGAAATAGATGGAAGCATGTAAGGACCAAGAAAGGAGAATAAGACGGGTGAGATAAAATTTCCAACAAAGAAACACACCAATTTTTGACGGGTGATGACAGCAGCATTAGTCTTGCGTTATCATGCTAGATCGCAAAACTGCTCGCTTGCTGTCTTACTGCTAGCAGGAAAAGTTGTACCATGAATAGTTTGTTTAGGTTCAAGGGCCTGGCAGTGAGTTATGCCTTTGGTATTCCAGCACACTCTTAGCTAGAGTCGCCGTGGTTCATGCGGTAGCGCGTCTGGCTTTGAATCGGGCACTCCGGGTTCAAATCCCGGCCAGGACACTAGACACTTTTCTTCAGTACTCCGATGTCTGGCGCTCTGAGGTGCACTCAGTCTCTTTTCAAATTCCTTGGTATACTAGTATACTTGGTATTCCTGTGAAATTTGGGAGGTAAAAGTGGTCGGGCGGGGAGATTTCCTATCCTGCCATTGGTCGAGAATATGTTCAGCGCTACCTCCATAGCTATCTCTCATGTTTACTACGTACGGAGATACCTTTACCACGTACTTAAGAGTTTTCTTGGGTTTATGTCCTTCGATGGAGGAGGTTCAGAAGTCCTTCGATGTTCCGGAACAGAACCCAATCCTCATCAGCAGCTACAATTCGTGGCAAGAACTGGTCGCTTTTGAACCGATAAAAGCGAAGAAACAGGTTTGATGCGTTTTTCCTGTTGCAATCAGCTGATGAATTCAATAATCGAACTTTGTAGTGCAATTCAACAACTCGATCCGTCTTTCAACTGTTGTCCTGTGTACTTGGAATGTTTATTCTAATTCCTGTACGGTTGGAATCGCACTGTTTTGTATGGCTTTGTCGAGAACCTCTTCTGAAAACACTTATGGACGTGTGGACCGTGGTTGATCTTCCCATCGAAACCACAGATTACATGTACTATCCTCAACAGCATGACCCCTCAGTATGCACTTGCCGAGACAGTGGCTGCACTACTGACTTTATCTAACTCACAAAGTAAACCGTGTCTAATGCGCTCTTTGTCGGTCTCCATTTCATCAACACGATACGCTGCTCAAGTCTTCTCGTACACACTCACTGGCTGTGCTTTTCTAATATTTCCCCCGATTACATTACTACCGACTATATCACTGGTAGAGCCATCTGTGAGGTAAGTACTACAGTATTTGTGACATGTCAAAACAGGTAACATTTGATATTTTACTTAAGGCCTTTTGGCAAGTTTTTCTCGAACGAAAGTGGGTAGAATTTGAATTTAATTTTAGGGCCATTAGGCAACTCTGGCTCAGACCAGATGGATAATCGTGGAATGAATGGTGAAATGAAGAAAGTTGGAGGAAACGGGATAACCCCGAGAAAACCCACGTACACGGTGCTTGTTCACTACAACGCTCACATGGTACGAGCAGAGTTTGAACTGGCGACCACAAGCTAGAGGTGAGCGTTCTAACCGTTGAGCCCCGTAGCCCTAGAAAGCGAGTTGAAACTTGGCACTTTACCAATATTTAATTGCTTCACTAAATCATTTTACTAATTTTGAGAACGATATAAAATACTTGATTTTAAAGCTAAGTTGTTAATTTAAAATTTATTATATATTACAATTTATATAGATTTTATCTAGTCGCGGGCTTCACAGATTATGTAGCCCATGGGCCTGCTTTTGGCCATGTCTGCCTTAGATAGTTTCTAACTAGATAGGCCATTAATTAAGTTTCAAACCCAGTACATCTTTGAAAAATAAGTTAATATACTTGTACATTTTCAGATTAAGCAAATGCTTAACCAAATCACACGGAGTAACACCTTGCGCAACTCGTGACACATACGTAGAATTTTGTACTTTACTCACATTAATCTAGAAGGAGAAGAATTTGGGTAATATTTCAAACCCCGAAGGCAAGTTTCGAGAACACTGCCCCCTGCACTTCCAACAGTCCAAGTAAAAAAGTGTTCCTCTTTTTTTCAAATGTATTTCAAAATGAGTGAGATTATTCTCTATATATCTGTTGTAGTAAAAAGTCATCCATTATTTTTGCATGACATTGAAGGCTTGACTTACCATAGTTAGAATGATCCGATTTAGGTCACATATGCGCCGTTTTGTTCGATAACGTGTTGCCATTTGGAAGGTAATATCATGATGCCTCTCTCATAGAAGCCCTTGTCCCTACTGGCAATAAATTGAGACAGTCGATTTTCACAAGCCTCTCTTGAAGCGAATTTTTCACCAGCAAACGTGTTCGCCATGGACAGGAACAGATAGTAATCACTCGGTGCCAGGTCCGGACTATAAGGTGGATGCATAAGAACCTCCCAACCAAGCTCCCGGAGCTTCTGGCGAGTCACTATCAATGTGTGTGGCCTGGAACACAATGCCTCTCCTATTGGCCAAAGCTGGGCACTTCTGGGCCATTGCTGCCTTCAGACGGTCCAATTGTTGACAGTATAGTTCTGAGTTAAGGATTTTGCCGTAGGGGAGCAGCTCATAGTAGATAATTCCCTGCCAATCCCACCAAACACACAGCAAAACCTTCCTGGCCGTCAGTCCTGGCTTGGGCACCGTTTGCGCCGGCACACCGCGCTTCGACCACGACCGTTTTCGCGTGACGTTGTCGTAAGTGATCCACTTTTCATCACCAGTCACCAACCGCTTCAGAAATGGGTCGCTTTTGTTGCGATTCAGCAGCGATTCGCAGATGAAAATTCGGTCCATGAGGTTTTTTTGCGTTAACTCGTGTGGCACCCATACATCAAGCTTCTTTGTGTATCAAGCCTTATGCAAATGGTTCCACACGGTCTTTTGTGCAATGTTTAGCTCTTGGGCAATCGAAACAGTGCTTACATGACGGTCGGACGCGACAATGTCCATGATTTTATCGACATTTTCGACACTTGGCCTTCCAGTGCGTGGTACATCTTTGACGTCAAAATTACCGGAACGGAATCGACGAAACCAAAATTGCGCGTGATTGGCTGTTACAGTATCAGGACCATAAACACTATTCACATTTGCAGCCGCCTGGCTTACGTTTTCGCCTTTATCGAAGAAAAAGTGTAAAATATAGCATATTTTCTCTTTGCTAGTGTCCATTTTGACGCGCGCTCACGCATCACTGAGTCAACTCATCACAACTATCTGAACAGTGTTTGTAGTACGCAATCTCATCGTTTGAACGCCATCTCGTTGAACCCGATCGGACTTATACAACGCGAGATACAGATCACTGAAGCCATCTATTGGCAAATTAATGAATTACTTTTTTCTACACCAGATATGATACTCCTGCAATTGGGGCAGTATTCTAGAATCTTCCCCTTTTACTACCAGGTTTAGGACTGCTTGTTGTTGCTAGGTAATCATATAAGTGCCTTGTGAAATTAAAACGTAGGGTGCATACGGCAGAATAGCTAGCTGTCCTACAGTGCACCATAACAGAAGTAGCTTATGTAAATTGCTACTTAAAACTTTAAATATAATTCGCAGTTTCGAATCCCAATTTGAGGGCCGAAACATGTTATTAGCAACTTGGTTAATTTAATTTAGCAAGTTAGAAACAGCTGAAGAATTTAATTTGTACGAAATAAATATTTATTTTAAACTCTTGTAATAAAACATGAGAATGGTCTTGCTGCTAACGCCAAAGTGATGTTTATACAAAAGTAGCGATTCAGCTCTCTCAGCTCTCAGTGCCATATTTTGGTGCAAGCAAACACACAACTATTTATATACCTATATACATGCATCTCTAGCGCACCATAAGTTAGATAAAATGTTTTTAATACAACTACTATGATTTTCTAATATCTTACTATATTGAAGCAGGAAGTTAAGCTGATCACTTTCTGATATTTCTTAGTACGTATTATTATACTCGTACGTAACGATGAAACTTTCTGCTTGGGACGCTCTTTTTTCTACACTAAAACTTCCGGCTCAAATAGAGCGTGGGATTTCTTGGCTGGAAAAATGGCGGTCGCTCAGAGTGAACCGGAAACAGTCAATGTAATTTAAAGGACAAATTCACTGAAATTCACTGAGCGCTCAATGTCTTAACTGAAACCAGCTTTGCATTCCCATAGATGATCAGCAGTCTGTTGTTTTAGCCTTTAGATGAATGGACCCTTAGTCTTTCAATAAATGGCACACTTACAGAACATCACAACATAATTTAAATAGACCAGCATCAAGATTATGCACACTCCCATTTCATATGAAGAGTTCATGTAGGCGTCAATTTATGGCACATTGTATTTTATTATTAGAAATTAGACGGCATATTTAAATCTTCGAGAAATTCATTCTTTTGTATTTTTATAATAAACAGGGCAAGTGAAACCTTGACCTGTTCCGACATGTCGCATATTAAAGGAGCACTTAAAATGCCTGAATCGATCACTACGTAATCTAGGGAACATTAGAGCCCCAGGAAAGGAGTGTGGACCAGCAGACAGGGAGAGCGTGTCGTGTCAGTGTAATTCTGTCGGAACACTAGCACATCGGGACTTACAATAATCAATGGGAATTATAAAGTAAAATCAACTCCTAGTCCGCTTCATAATGCTATAAGAATTTACCGTTTAATCGGTGGGTTATGGTAGGAATCCCAAAGAAACTTTTTTTGTCCGCAATCCAGAATACAGTCTCCGAAATATCTGTAAGTTCTGTAAATTGCTATTTAGAATAATATTGAAATCACATTTAAATTTATAGTTGTAGTCTTAAAAATATGAACTTTTTCCAGAATTTCATGCGAATCATATACACTATATTTTGAGGATAAGGAAAACATCGTCTTCTTGCACTTGAAAATGAGAAAACCAATTGGAACCTTGACTAGCTGAGTATGACGAAGTTGAGGTAAGTCTTTCGACTTACTCCAGTAATCATAAGCAAGTCATTTTGATTGTTATTAAAGATTAGTGTCTTCGTTTAAATGATGCAATCAAATCGTCACCTTTGGGTGGCAAGATTTTGTCTTGGCTTATAAAGTCGTATAGCTGAAAGAAGCTATGGTCTGTAAACTTCAGAATTTCATTGTTTTTAATGGAAATAATTTGTTCGAACCACGTAGAATATTCAAATAATCATATAATGTTCCAATCCTGGGATCTATGTTATAATTTGGCATTTTTCTTTTTCTACGGAAGATTCAAACTATTGAGATAATATAATTCAATACTATGGATGTCCTAATTACTAAACATGAAGATCATCAGAGAGTTTTCATCCATTATTAAGATGGCTGCTGTGTGTATATAAAATAGTTTCTTACAAGATTGATAGCTAATTTTTTTCACTTCGAAGTGGTGTTAGGAGTGTCCTGTATGCACAGAGAATTGACCGTGCCGTGGTGGAGTAAAGGATATCATATCCGATGCTGGGAGATCCCGATTGTCATTTGGTCTGTGTCAGTTTCAGTATTTTGTGTTGTTAATATCATTAATTATTGTTGTGGTCCGTATTAAACAACGTATCTACTTTTGATATGTTTAACTGTTCTTTCATTTAGCGGTAGTGCTAAATTTATCTGATCAAAAATACAGATCTTAAGTCAAAACCAGCATTTCCAAATAGCATCCCATGTCATATAAGGCGTTCGGCTTACCATCTCTACAATGTTAAAAGGAGAAAGAAGAAAACAATATAATTACAGTTGAGTTTGAAGATTCCGGGAAGTAGTCCTCCCCTGTCATTTTCTTTATACGTATAATATTATTCAACAGATATTAATGCTGATAGAGTATTTGCTAACTTTATAAATTACAAGCGAGGAGTTCTATATACTCTTGTGTGACTATGTTGCTCCAATCTCCGCTATTGCTTCGTTCGTGTGTTGGTAGTGCTATCTAGAATTTAGGCACTTAGTTTTAATAAGGCGGTAGGCATTCAAAACCACATCTGCAAAAATAATGAACAAGAAAAGAAAGAGCTAAACCCTAAACACTAATCAAATGTTGGAATTGTATTACCTAGTAGTTAAACACTTACCTATGCATTCGTACATAATTATTGAAATATAAGGAAGAATGTTTAAAGATATCAAAACAAGAGTTAAAAGCGTTGTAAAATATTATTAAGTCCTAACTGGAGCATATATTACTCAATGAAGAAAAATAAATAAACATTCACTAACGGGATATGGATATCGTTAAGAGCGGACAAGCAGCGAATCTCAAATACAAGTTCAGTTGTTTCTATATTATGAAATATTAATAAGGAATATCTAGTTCTCGTAATTATTTGGTATGTCGATTGTTGTAGCCACATATGCTACATTGCACTGTACACAGAACGAAATAATCAAGACTGTTTTAGTTCATCATGTTAATAAAACTCATCACTTGTATCATTAGCAGGGATTCCACCAGGATTTTCAGTTTGGGGGGTGTAAAGTCATATTGGGAGGGTGTAAGTAGTGTTTTGTACGGTTTCTATCAATTTTTTACCACAAAAATGTTAAAGTTGGGGGATAATGTGGGGAATCATTGATCATTGGCGCAACAAATTGCATTCCAATGAAAGTAGCTCTTAGTTAATATCCACCAATTATATGAACTTTTAGATATAATTGAATTATCAAAATTAATTCATTCTCTCTATATTTCATTTTGTAAAAACAAATGTTCCTTTTACACGAATAATATGTGAATATCAAAATCCAGTAGCACAAGCAATAACTGCTTTTACGTTTGAGCTTGAATGATATCCCTTAAAAAAAAAAAAAAAAAGGAAATCGTTTCTAGGCACACCTTGGTCACATTATCAACCACGTTAGAGCGTTCTCGACTTTTGATGCGTTTTCCATATTACTTTTACTGAAATTGGATTAAACTTTTTATTTTAACCATTTAATTGTACTATGTTGTTTCTTTGAAATTGCTTTTGGTGTTCTTATCATATAGTCTGAAGACAGCATCGGTAGATTATATCTACTCTGATAAATGTGTTCAGTAAGTATTATTATTTAGTTAATAATAAAGCAGATCTTATGCCTGAATAATGTCGCTTCTAGGCGTTGGGACCAGGTTCTTTGTCTACATACTGGTCCAGATTCTGCCTGATGAAACTGAGAGAAACCTTGAAATAATTTAGTGTGCTTGTCTGGGGCTGACCCTTATTGTGTGACCGTAACAAGAAGAGATGGTACCGTTAATTAAAATTAAAGGACGTGATATTTAGGAAATTTGTATCAGGCAACTTAATATATTTCCAGATACTGTACTCTGCTTTGTGATTTTTTTAAAAAAAAAAGAATGTAATTCTGCAAATAGTAAAGTAACAATCAAATAAGTGTCATATATTACACGTGCAATCTATTTACTCATACATAATTCGAAAGTAAATAAAAAAACATTTAATTTTCTGTGTAGGGAATGGATAAACCTTGAGAAAATATTAAAGTGTTTTCAGTTTAATATATTAGCCATTTTTCGAGCGTAACATGACATACTTGATTAATATTTTGTCAATATGACAGAGTCCTCAATGGACACAGTGAAACTTTCTGTTAATCAGTACTTTACATATTTTTGTGGTTTAACCTTTTTTCTTATTAACAAAATATATGGTACAAATATATTTATTACTATTTATCAATATACAAGATCGAAGGTTACGCATTTTAGAAGCGAAATTGATATCTATGTGTTGTGAATTCTCTTAAAAATTTTGATTGATTCTCATTTTAACGGATCCATGAAAATATAATATCCTCTTTTGTATTTCAAACAGGTAGGAAGCAACATTTGATGTTTGGGTAGTGGATTTCTATTTCTTATTTTTTTTTTAAGTCTGTTGACTCTGAAAACCAATGCATGTCCCTTCTATTGGTTTAGCTCTTTACTTGTTAAGATTTCATGCGGCAAGATATGGGATCAGATTTATCCATTCCTTTCTTAATCCGGACAGACTAAAACTGACAGTTTTGTTTTCACGTCATTACCTTTCTCCATATAAAGAATGTACGTACGCTAATATAGCTGGACGTATTTCAGTACTTTGCCATAGAATCTATCTTAAGTATTAATTTATTTTAATTTGTTTCCTCTAAATGCACACTCTTATGTTCTTTCTTTAACACCTCTATGTTATCATACGGTAATAATTAAATTGACTTTATTTTTGTATACTGTGATTTTTTCTTTTTAGCTTGCAGAAAATCAACATTGACGTTTACTAAATACAATAATAATGGTGACCGTTCATGATGTGACGTCTTGTAATGCTTCATCATCGACAGTATGAATCTTCTGTGAATGTGGAAAAAGAGTATAGATGTTCAGCTCCATTGGATGGAACATTTCAAAGTCGTAAGCAGCATCAAAATATGTCCATTTCGTTACTCTTTTTTTTAAATATTAAAACAATTGGTTTTGTTCATTAAGTTCGTGATAATTTGTTTTCGAACTCTATAACGATAACGATTAACCAAAATTAATTTTCTTGGTATAGAATTTGTATCTTGTGGGAACGTGCAATTCGATGTTCATGTACGCTTATAATAACTTATGTTAGTAACAAACATAAAACTTTGCTATTGTACTATATCCCGAACAATATTTATTGACAGCTCTGTACCGCATACTAGTTTGAAACCTATTATTTTTGTAATATTTATCTTCTGCATGCGAGCGCTTCAAAAGTATATTTCGTTCGCTCGGAACCCACAAGTAGTTGATAATGATGAGTAAAAGAAACATCGATGGTACTTTGAAGCTACTTCGTATCTATAATATATTGTATATACGAGATAGCTGCAAAGTAACATCGACATAAAAGAGTTCAATAATACAAATTGTTTTCATCATTTTAGGTATATTTTCTTAAAGACTGAACTGATATAAATCTCTATACTTGTTTTAAAGATCTTGTTGCGCTTGAAAGATAACGGAAATTTTCATTTATCTGATAAACTATCTTTCTAATAATGACTTTTGTCGATCAAAATTTAGGAATGAACTAGGCACGATTTAATTTAAATCTCCCAATGATATTGTAGATAAAATTTCTTTAGAGCCGTTTCAGTGAGACATAACATACATAGGAAATCACACCAATCTTTCTTTGTTAGATGAAGACAGATACCTAGGAAATGCTGAGAATCATACATAAGTGTCTGAGTAAATATTTCCTATTCGAAAGTATAAGACTTGAAACTTCTGTTTCTCATTAGATTCTTCACCTATGTCAGACATTAATTTTATATAAGGTTATGACAATATCAAAAAGGCACGATGGTTATTATTTTTGATCCCTAATTCCTAAAACTTTCAGTTATTCTCATGAATGTCACAATCGCCCAGCACCACAGCACAGATCAGGCTCAGTTAAAAATTCATACCATAAAGAAGCTAAAACCTGCATACGTACTACCTTACACAGAACAATCATGGAGCGAAATATAAGCATCTGTTAACTTCTAACCATAGAAATAAAACCAAAGGATTAAAACTCAGTTACCAGAGCGTTGGCTTCGCCGCAGGTGATCCTGACTGGTTTTCCAGAGTTTTTATTCAGTCATGGCAAAATATGCATTGGTCGACTTCTTTCTCCCCTTCTAAGTTATCTAAACGCCATAATTAAATTCAAATTGATAGTCACAAACCCATGTCGGTAGAATTGCAAGCGGTTTGGGGGCCCAAAATTCTCGGTTCTAAAGGTATTAGGCCATCCATAGAACGGCATCACATTTTGAGAAATGGTCTCGAGTAACACTGCCTGTGTCGCCAGGTTTTTGAAAACACTAGATTTCATGATTTTAAGTTTATTTTGTTTGAAATTATTTTATATTGTTCAACAAACTATTAGCAAGTTCTCCCTTAGAAAGTAGGTAATAAATAAGGTTTTGTGGAAGTATCTAAAGGTGCCTGGGAATTTCCACTTTTCCATAAATGACGAATTTAGTACACTGCAATATTGCCTGTGTTAATTAAACACTTTTCGGCTTCCCGAGGAGACCATCAAGATTTTTTTGGTTAACATCGTTTGTTGTGTGATTTCGTTAATTCAACACTATGATAGTACTAATGCTGTGTTGAACCAGCAATAAAAGCACATCCATTGTGTTGCGAACTTCGTCCGCAGACAAGTGTGAACATTTTTATTGTAGCAAGAAAGAGATGATAAGACGAATGAAGACAGGATGTATTGAAAATATTTTTTTTCTGAACCTATTGTAAAGTATAAATTCGTTTATTGAAATAGTAAATTTTTATCATTAATGATGACACAATAATGATCATAATAAGAGAAAAACACCCTGGCTTCAAGCATGACTCAGCCCTGAAGTAACTTTAATATGACAACTTGAGTACTTGAATCCCTCTTGAAATTAACAAGATTATCATTCTTGTTCTGCTAAAACTATTTCAACAGTGATTCTTGTAAACTAGACTGTATGATTCAACCTTATTAAATTTTTTCTGGTTTGGTTTGCTATGTTTGTATGAAGTTGGAAAACCTGTGAAAGTAAGCTTATTTAAGTTTCAAATCAGGTCAAAATTGCTATGTATGTAATACAGTAATAACATTTTTATGTTTGAGTTAATGCCCTTTGTAAACTTAGTTTTTTTTTTTAATTTTAGTAACTATAGACTTCGGCCCGTCACGATACCATCAGCTAAGTTTTAAAATCCACAAACGTTTATGTCCCAGCTGAGATTCGAACCCATAACCTTGTGGACGCTGGTCTGACGCCTCAGAC
>JAGDQP010044792.1:547-15784 GCA_022664845.1 Lepisma saccharinum
TGTTTTATTTTTTGGTACGAAACCTGACATCTTTAATGGGATAAAACTTGTGTTCTTTGCATTTCGATCGTGTATTCCACTCTGCTTCTCACAACCTACTACCGGTATTTGCATGCACAGCAATAGTCACTTATGGCCTGATTGATCTCGCACGACTGCTACTCTCTATTTGACAACAGCGAGAATTAATTCAAACACCCAATAGAACAGAGTTATCATATCTGGCTCCAACTCAAGCTGGTTTCCGGTTCTTTCTGGTATTCCTCAGGACAGCTCCTTAGGTCATCGATGCTTTACTCTGTATATGGATGACATTTGTAGTACCTCATGGATAATTTTTTTCACACCATATCTCCCACAGACGTTACTACTGCGCCAGATAACTTACACTTAAAAACTGATGTACTGATTGGAAACTTGATTTCAACCTCTCAAAATCTGCAGCTATTACGTTTACTTTAAAAGCAAATACCACCATGACATCCTATCAAGTATGCAACCTTGGGGTCAACATTATCAAGATCTTCGCGTTGTGGTTGATTCTGAATTAAGCTTTCTTAGTCACATTGACTACGTTATTTCCAAAACTATGAAAACCCTATGTCTGATACATAGGTTCATTGATATTACTAACATGCTTGCACTTAGAACGTATTTCCTAAGCTGTGATTTGTCGGTTGTTGATTATGCCTCTCCTATATGGTTCATGGCAAGTGACAGTAATCTACACTGCTCGCCATGAAAAATGCTACACGAAGAATGAGAAAATAGCAGCCTCAAAATTGGGAGATGGATACGATAAGGCATAAATAGCAAATGATTAAACTTACTTCTCTGTGCGATGCGTGACAACGTGGTGACAGTGGAACAGAACTACCGAAGATCAGTAGCCTGTGGGCCCACCATGGGCATTCAGAACGGCTGCAACATGTCGAGGCATAGAGAGGATGAGCCCTTGGATGTTCTGGGATATGACAAGACATGCGTTTTCGACACGATGCCACAGCTCATCAACTGTTTCTGGGGGAGGTCGCTGGCGCGAGAGGCGTTGTGCAATTATGGACCAGCCGTGTTCAATCGGCGAGAGATCAAGTGAACGCACCGGTCAAGGAAGCAGGGGAACATTGTGTCAAGCCAAGAAGGCTAAAATATCACGTTCCCGCTTCTGGAATGTGGTCCCCGGCAGGGTCTGCACTAAAGGGACCACTTCCGGGTCCAACACATTGTCGATGTACCGTTGGCTGGTTACGTATCCATCAATGCGTAGGAGACAAACAGGCCCGGAATCTAAGGCACCCCACAACATAACACCTGGTGCCGGACCGACATGGCGAATGGTGATGCATGGCGTCACCCAGCCTAGTGCCACGGTACCGGCAGCTACGGATGCGGCCATCATGATGCTGCAGACAGAAGCGGGATTCGTGTAAAAAAAAATGTTCTGACATTCGGGTTTCCATGCGCGACACCATTATACTCGCTCATACCTATACTGTGCAGTCAGCGGAAGCTGTAGCAATAGGCGCTGTGCAACATCCGCCAGTGTACGGGATGTGGGTGTTCGATGCGCCAGAGCCGTCTTGTCCTCACGGCCCGTGGTATGGCGCGTCGTTGAAATCTGGCATGTCCTTGCGTAGTGGCTTCGTCGAACCATCGAGTCCATATGCGCTGCACTGTGGACGCAGTCCGTCCAATACGGGCACCAATGTCGCGGAAGGATAACCGCACTCGCGATATGCCAGAGTTCTCCCGAGATCAAAGATGGAAATCTGCTGACAGGTCTTCCGCATTCGACGACGAGGCATCTTCCGACCACATACACACACACTCACGTCACACCTACAGTCGTCTACCACTGTACTGTGGCTCTCTTGCCTGCCTACCATTGTTGTTTCTAGATGGCATACCGGGTGCCTCTGATTCATCACAGAGTTGTCGTGCTAATTAGTTTATCTTTCAGTGCTTTAGATATTCTGCAAATTTTGCATTAATTCGATATCTTCTTCTTGGTGTTGCATTTTTAATGGCGAGTAGTGTATTAAAGGTGGATAAAATCATGAATTTCTCCATACATATTAGTAAATAACAGATGTCCATCCTTATCTCACTCAATAAAAACTGACATTCTTTCCTACCTACAACTAACTGATCTTCCTACTCGGCGTATAGTTTCAGATCTATTCCTTTATAACATAACGAATTATATGTCTCCCCTTGTTTCAGTCGCGGAGTTATGTGAGCCGAGAATTACGGTAATACCAGGTACAATGACTACTTATACAACCCAAGGTTGTGTTTACAAAGGAAATCATTCAAATTGGACTCCACACACTTATATAACTCACTGACTACCCTCGCAGCTTTACCTCCCTATTTGTAAAAGTTATCTTAGTATCACATCTATTTTATGTGGTAGCCATTTTAAATAAATAATTGAATAAAATAAATGCTAAGATAGTACCTCGAATATAGAAACTAGACCACTTTCTAACGGGCAAAGTAACGAAGTGATATGGACCAATAAAAAAATTATCTTTCATTACATAGTCCTATGTTTTATAAGTTAACAGCCCGGTAATTCTTTCAGATAGTAAATGGGACGTACGTACAGCACGAAGAATGTTTTCAATCAGGTTAGTAGGCGAGGAGAATACTCCTCTTATTATTTTTTTTTAAAGAGTAATAATATTGTAAAAAGTAATCATTGTACTAGAGTCTACAGCGACCTGATTTTTCCGTGATGCTTTCTCTTCCTGTGTCGCCTGAGAGAAAAACGAGCAGAATGGATGACTGGAGATTTCGCAGCCTGAGAAAGAAACGGTGAAACTCACGGAAGATATAAAGCAGCTGATTAAAAGACCCGTCTTTCTTTTGAGTTCTTTTGAAGATGTAGAATAAGGAATGATCATAAGTAGAAGTAGAAAGGAGTGATGCAACTATGGCGGATATAGAGCGGTAGAAAGGCAAATGTTATTTCTGTAGTAAAAACATGACAACATTGATTCTGTTGAGCAGAAAGAAGACTGTTTGATAATTATAAGTTTATTATTTGGAGAAATCAGATTGTTTCTTTTGGATTAGAACTGGAGAAGCACTCCGGCTCTATCAGCCATCCTGAATGAAATTTCTCAATCATTTTGAATGAATTTGATGGGCTTCAGGCAACTTTGACTCAGACTGGGATAGAGTAAAGAAGGAGATGTTGGAAGGAAGTCGACCATGGCTTAGTTTTGAGGTAGCTACCATCCCAATATTTGCCTGGTATGACTGAGGAAAAACTCTGGGAAAACCCCAGCCCGGATGTGTGGCCTTAGGATCGTTACGGCCGCATGGTAACGTTTCCCACAGTTTTGCTGGGTTTCACTAGGAGAATACTTGGATGGAACCTTCAATATAGCCCTGACTGCCCTACCATTTCCATCCCTTCTGCGTAAAGTACTTTATACTTAAGTACCAACCATCACACTAGAATAGTCCGTAATTGCAAGTTTAGCTTCCGTACATACACCGTATATCACCGTGAAAGGTGGAAATCAGATTATTACTGGAAACCTTGTGCTTATGGAATTTCTGTTTGCACCTGTGAATACCGGTAATCAAAGAATGCATTGTGATTACCAGTAGTCGGATGACATACTTGCTGAACACGTATGTGTCAGTTCTTCGGTGTAGTTTTGTTTGGTTAAGTTTACGTAGGTTAGAGTGTGTTACGTAGGCACCATTGTCTTTCAAAGGCGTTTGTTACCAGGCGTGTCTGTTTTCAGGAAACAAGTCATTTTATTATTATTGCCTCGTAACGATTCTCATACGTCACACAATTTCTCGGATTTCCTCGTATAACGTTCGATTCCATGACGTAATTCTCCTACTTTTACTTTGTGTAAAGCCACCTGTTTCCTAAACTTATGGAACATGAGACATGAACACTGGAAAAAATAAGTGGTGTAAAATCAAATAAAAATAATTATAAGCTGTCTTGAAATTCACTGGTTTAAAATAATTTTTAGACCAGGACGATTATTTTTTCAATTCTTTCGAAGTTTTTTTTTTTTAAATTATTATTATTATTTCAGATAGAAGCTTGGAAATTATTGAGTTGTCATTCTAAAGCAATTTTACTATGTTTTTCATATTTAAAACAAAAGTAGTTTTCCTTGTTTTCCCCTGCTATGGTAATCGTTAAACTTATTTGGGATGTTGATTCATGGGTTGTGTGTGTCTGTGTAAGGCGAACAAATTAGTTAAATTAGCTTAGAGTGAATGTACTCATTTGTGTTCCAAAAATAACGTAAATTATACTCGGCAGGTAAAAAACAAATAAATAAATACTTCTGCTTGCTGTTAACGGGACGAGGAAAGAATCCGTAGTGGATATTGTCCCTGGATTCAGGTGCAAAAAAGTATGGTAACCTTATCATAGTTACAATTTCCGGCCATTTTTGAAGTTCCATACACTACGATGTGAAACTTCTTTTCTTTGTTTATGAACTTTCTCTGCATGCATTCATATACAAATTATTGTCAAATATGAAAACAACCAACGGTGATTTAGAAGTGTAAATATCATTCTCCTTCCTGTTGTTGAGAGGAAGCATGAACCAGCTCTTCCCTGAGACAGAACTGTCATTTTCTCAGTCCGCTTTGCTGATAGTAATATTATTGGTATACAATAGAAATTGACGTGCGTGATGTTGATGGAATCTCATACATGCCTCATTACACTCACATACTTGACTTACACAAGAGCAATTCAAGGACGAGTTGACGGTGCATGTTGAAGATGAAGCAATCTTGCTGTAGCATCTCTTGAATGTGCTGTTGAAACCATCATCATACCATCGTTATTGTCTCTTAAACCAGTGCCCCTTCAGTAACACAGGGGAATTTATGACCCAGGCTCGTGTAAATGTTTATAGATTATCTTGATGTAAAAGTTTTATCCTAAGAAGTTGATTTCTTGAAAGTGAATCTGATGAGATGCCTGAAAAATCGCGTTATGCATCTTCCATTATATCCAGAAAGTTTGGAACTCGACTCCTTAACCATCTTCTATATTTGCAGTTAGTTGCGAAAGTAGTTTGGTCAGCCAGATTTACCATGATAGAAATCAGGTGATTGTACGTTCCCAAACAGGACATTCCAACCTGACGATGTGATCCGGGAGAGGTGCCACCTCAAACAAGCACACTCGCACGTTCCTGTCTTTCTCTTTCAACGATGGTGGATGGGTGGTAACACATTCCTGCTTCGCGCCGGACCAGACTTCCTTGAGAATAACTGTCCAGAGAAAATCGGGACTAATCAGTGAAGGTTACTGACTACCACTGCTCTTGGATCCAATTCAATGTGCTCTTACTCACTATAGACGCCCTCATTCTACACAACACTTTGGCAAACTTTATTTTCTATGAGCCATTCTATTAACTTTGAATTTCGGCCCGTCAAGATTATTTTGTGACGGCATTGCTATCTAAAATTCACAAGCATCCATGCTCCTGAGGGAATTCGAACCCGCGACCTTCGAGTCGCTGGCCCAATGCCTCAGACCACATGGTTCCTTGGTCGGCACACAACACTGGTCTCCTGACATATAACCCATCTTGTCATCTGCGGAACTGTATTGTCGAAATACGAGGCATGTCCGAAAAGTATCCGGCTATAGGCCAGGGAAATATAACTACATACATACCTGGATGTGTTTCAATTCCTAATCACCTTCGAAATAGGATCCTTCATCTTCCATACACGTAATCCAACTATCCTACCATTCCTGGAAGCATACCCGGTATGCCTATTTTTAAACTGCTGTCAACGCTGCCGTCATATTGTGCATGCTGTCCTCTCTGATGTCGAAACGGGTACCCTTGAGTGTCGATTTGACTTTATGAAATAGCCAAAGTCACAAGGAGTCATGTCTGGGAGTACAGAGCTTGGTGATTGACAGGAATGCCTTTCTTTGCCAGGAGAAGGACCTGTGCGTTATCCTGGTCCAGGTGCCAGTTTTGTGAAGCCAACATATCTGGTCCGTTGCAACGAACTGCGTCACGTAAGCGCCAAAGAACGTCAAGATATTATTCCTTCGGAACTGTTCGTCCTTCTAGACGTATTCGTGATGCATAATCTTACGGTAGAAAAAGACACTTTGATTTTGCCGCCGACGTTTGGTCATCTTTGAACCGACTGTACTACTGTTCTATCTGTGTACTCCCCATGGCATCGTCGCCAAACGTTTCTGTAGTCTTGCGTATTATTTCTGCTTGACTCTCTCCCAATTTTCTGGAAGATTTTCATGCAATATCGTTGTCCCACATGTTGCTTCGAACGGAACTGCGACGAAGTAGAAAAAAAACACATGACACTACCCACTGGCTGCCTGACATACGGAAGTAAGCAAGGATCACGCCACCCAACAGACACGCACATGAATGATACACTACTGCCGTGTACAGTGTTGCCATGCAACGTTTAATACTTTCCTCAGAAAAAAATAAGGTCGGATACTTTTCAGACACATCTTGTAGATTGTCTGGTGGCGTGGCAGCAACCGCGTCTACACACTAGTTTGGTGGGCCTGTTTATTCGACCAGATAAACGAATATTTATATCGATGATGAGTAGCCGATGTCACACACTGTCGGCCTTCACCGTTTCTCTGTGAGTCTCTTTGTGTCGTATAGAACGTGTTCCATAGCATGCATATTGACCATCAAAGGACGGGCATCGAGCAACCTAGATTTTGCACTGCTCTTAATCTCTCATACCCTGCTTCTAATGTTTATCGACATGGGCTAGGTGAACTCACTGGTAGTCTGTACTCACAGTATGGAATATTATGGAATAACTTTATAAGACTCAACAAAATTGTATATTTTCTCTCTCCTCCAGTCAATTGCATATACCTCTTTTAAGGACATTGGACAGTTGACAACAACATCTAAAGTGACGATCGAGGATTGTCGCGGTCTTGATATAATCCCCATCAACATGTACACGCACAAAAATGTCAATTGTAAAGTAATAAGATTTATTTTGAGAATCTTGCATTTCTAATTTAGCGGTGCTAATCGCCATTTGAAAATAAGTGGCTGAAAAGCTGAAATAGAAACAGTAGACTGAAACTGAGTTTCAACCGTTGACATCCATCTAAAACAATATTGGACTGGTCGATACTAGGGTGCAGAGATGGACCGCGGTGACTCAGTGGTTAGAGCACTCACCCCTGGCGCTCGGGGTCGTTGGTTCACACTGTGCTCGTGCCATGTAGGCTTTGTGGTGGACAAACACCGTGTTCTCCCACTTTCTTCATTCCACCAATCATCCCATTATCATCCATCCGGCCTGAGCCAAAGTTGCCTAAAGGCCTAAAAAATTATATTCAAATACAACTTGGGTGCAAATAACCAGTCATTCTCGATTGTCCAGTAATCCAATATATGGACCAAATTTTAAAGTTCTAGACTGTTTTTTTTAAGGTTCTTCTAGCTGTGCGGCCCATTTTTAAAAATGTATAATTCTTAAAAACAACGTGAACGATTTTTTATAGGATGTGTTATTATTTACACAGCTAGGTACTGAAGAATTAAGACAAAATATGGGTTGTACAATGATAACAAGCGTAAAAAGGTGTGTTATTGTGTTTATTTAGATATTGATCGAGCACTCCAGTATCGTTACGTGCAGGTCAATGGTTTTGCAGTTTGGCTACAAAATGGATAACAAAAGTTTGACATTTCGTACAGAGTATATAATGATCATAATTCTAGAAGTTTTATTTTTCTGCCTGAAAACTTTGTGTATAGAACCAGTAAAACTAATCTATGTACGCAAATTGGAGGAAATACGAAGCAGATGTAAATTATATATAAAAGAAGTGTGGGGGGGATTGTTAAATAGATTTGTTTGCTTGTGTGATACCAGTTGTTTTAATCTAATTAAGACAAACTCAGTCGTACTTGTTAGTGAAGTTTGTGCTTGTTAAAATTTCGTTACTATCTGGAACCACCTCTAAAACCTTGCAAAACTTTGTCGCCCGCAATTCTCCTAATACTTGATTATGAAGCGCTTGGAATTTAGTAACGTCGACGTAACTAAAAAAGAAAAAAAAAAAGCATCATTACATTAGTACGAGTTTAGATGTTGTTGCTGTAAGTAACGAGTTCATGAGAAGCTATAGCAGTGACTGTATAATAAAACAATAATACAGTATTAAGAAGTTATCAACGTAATAGATATAAAGAACTGAAAAGAAGAGGCAGACAAGATTGGTAAGTAGAAATAGCAGTGTGATTTGCACCTTGACAATCACGTCAGTAATTATCCACGCAATATTTTTCTTTCAGAACATTCGCATTAACTCCTCTCTTAGAAGAACACATGTGGAAAGGACTTCCGGTCCGAATAGCCCACTCTCGCGTAGGCGCAGAGCTTAAACTATAAGTAACACCGACAAACGCTTCCTCCGGAACTCGCAGCTTGGTCTGGTAAGCTGATCCAGAGGTCACCGGATGGAACCCTGGCCACGTTACTTTTACATTTAAAAAAAAAGAAAATTACCTTTTTAGCCAGTATATAGATAGCCATTAGGAAATTTAATAAAAGTTGTGATTTAACCAAATAGAGGCTACTGAAAGCTAGGATGTATATAAATAAACCACGAGGTGTGCAAGGGGGACACGGTCCGTCCGAAGCCGCAAGGGGGGGGGGAGGCGCAGCGCTCGGTTAGCGGTGGGCATACACAGAAGTGCTGTTAACTTCAAGTGGGCTAGCCGTACCGGAAGTGTTTCCATCTGGGCTCTCCTTAGAGAGGAGTGAGGGTGAATGATTCTGAAAGAAATCTTGCATGACCCACACAGGAAGAAAATATCTTCCAACCCAAAATGATTCTTATGTCCAGTAAGGAATTTAAAAACATTCCCGAAAGTATTGTCCGAACCTTATAGCGTGTATTTCCAAATGTTCTAAGAGTATATTTTGAAACACCTTAAGACGCTATTACCCTATCGTAGTACTTGCCGTCCGAACTTACTGTACGAGCAAGATCGTCAGTGTAATAGAAAAAAAAAAAAACTTTGCTCAAGGACAGGCTCAACAGGATGCTTGATAGTGTAATAGCGCGAAATGGACTCGAGCTTCCTCGATAGAAAGCTCGTCGAGCAAGATGATCAGCAAGTGTAATAGCATCTTTGTATGGTTGAGAAAAGATTTTGAGACATACACGTAAAGTGTTTGTGTATTGGGCGTAGGGTTCAATTTTTAAATATTGATTCAAAATACTTCCAAATGTGTCGAAAGTATTTGCCCCGTATATGTGTTACGAAGCTATATTCATACAAGGAAACATCTTAAGAATATTTCCAAAATATACTAAAACATGCTTGTTTTTTTTAATGTAGCCATTAATAAAAAAAATAGCCGAAATTTTGACTTTTTTTTTTTTTTTTTTGATGAGAGTGTTTTCATCGAAAATCATTGAATTTCAGTCGAAAAGAATATTTTTTAAGGAAACGCTCTCCATTTGGATAGAAAAATGTGATTTTTTAGGCGATATTCTGATGTTTTAAGCTTTATTCTTCAAACTTGAAGGGGGGGGGGGGGATTTCTCGTCTTTTTAGAGTGGTTCACAATGCATGAAGAAACTTTATTATCCGCTATTTATTACCGTGAAGGTTATCAAAAGACGAAGCACTAGCGGTTTCAAGTAAATAGCGTGTAGTTAAAAATGACAACAGAAGAACTGATAACTAATATCAATAACAACAATATACCAAAACTGTCAAAAGATAAGATATATATACACGAAATCTTTGAACGTGATTCTTGAAGTTCCTGAAGGGGCGAAAGACACCCTTTCAAGACGTTCTCAAGCAGTTGCTGGGAGATAGTAGGTTCAATGTCTGCCAAGGCTTTCCCGCCCCCCCTAGTTTTCATTCACAATAACAGTATTTTTGTTTTCTTACTACTCATAAATAAATTTTCAGGTTCAAAAAATGAACATTTCATATCAATAGATGGAAGTTTATCTTTTTAAAAAAATCCCATCGAAAAATACAATAGATTTCATCTTTCGAGCGGAAATTTATCACCTTTTCACCTATGAAAATCCACTCTAAAGTAGTGGTCCCTCTTCCGCTCACACGATAACATATTTCACTCAACTCTCTGTTATCTGGAAAATCATCAGCGTGGTTGCGCGTAGCGTTATCTTTATTCTCTTCATGATACATGTGGTAAAATTGAACAAAATTCAACTTCATCGCGGGCGGGGCGCGACAGTCGCAGTACGTGTATCTATTAGCTACGTCAGTCAAATCGCAAGCACTCGCTTGAATGAAAAGTGTGCCTTCGAATTCGGACATTGCGTTGCGTACTAACGTTGTCAAACGAGCGCTTCAACCTACAGCAGTTGCATGGACAGATTAACTGGAATGCCTGTGAAAAAGCGTATTATTTCTTTGTTCAGTAAGCCTCCCCTCCTCCTCTGACACCGATACGCCGTGAAATTGATGTACACAGATCCTGGATTGTATCGAGCCTTATTTCATGCAGATCTTCTTGAAGTTCCGTCACAGAAGATGGAGGAAAACGGCTCCTCACACGAGACTCCAGAATACCCCAAGGTGACTCGGTGATTATACGAGCCATGGAAGATGCACTATATTGGCACAACGGGAAATAAAATTTGGATCATTGGATGCAATTGGACCTGCAGAATCTGTTGATATTCCGCCCCAATAACTCAGTCGGCAGGATAGTAACTAGGTCTTGAAAGTCTTTTTAAAACGTCACTCAAGAGAATACCACTATAGTTAATGAAATACTTCGGAAACTTATTATAACTTCTATTAGGATCGGAATCTAAGTAATCTAAACAAAGCATAAGAATGCAAAATCACATCATTTAGTAATGATCGACTTCACCCTTGATAACGATTCTGGTGGAAGCGCACAGATTTTAGTCCTGCAATCAGATTATTACTGTTTGCTCCTCAACTCGGTAACAATCCAGAAGATAATGCCATTAAGTTTGTTTCTTTAATTATAGTTGACTTAGTAGACTATAATTAGCTACTGATATGGAGAGATTAAACACTTTCAGCTCGTGAGTTGCCAGCGATTAGTAACTTCCTCACTATCCAATCCTTGTAGCTTTAACTCATTAACTGTTGCTGATTATCACACATAGCAATCAGTCAGTAGTTGAGTACAACCAAACAAATCTGCAAGACAATTAAATCATATCATTGGTTTATTCTATTCCCAAGTACCGGTATGTTTGCTTCGAGTCCACATAATCTTAGGTTACGTAATCCTTAGTAATTGCAGTCAGGCTATCTTTATAGTCATTTACCAGCTTGTGTAACAAGGTAAACAAACTAGTAAGAAATGATGATAAATGCAAAACGCAGATTAAACGCTAGTGACTTTCTACTTTATTGGGGTTTTTCCTTTCTATCAGTTATAGGAGACATTATCAAGATGATAGGACATATCCTGGATTTATAGGTAGTCTGGTTAAGCAGCCATTTTGAAGAAAACGACGTCTGTTTATGAAGAAGTGTTCTGTTGTATGATCTCGATGCTAGCATTAAAAAAAAAAAAAAATATTATCAGTCCGTTATTTGACATATATTTTTAAAAATATAATTATATTATTTGTACCAAAAGTTCGTGATCAATCGTTCAATACACTTTATTCAAAGTCAGTTGTCACCTCAGTTCCAGGGACGTATTTAGGGAGGGGCAGATCCCGAATTTTTGGCAGAATTAGTATACTTTAAGGCATAATTACACAATGAAACCCCTGTACCCCTCCCAAAACTAACTTCTAGATGCATGCCTGCTCAGTTCCCACACATCTCAAACCTTTCACACATACTATATTCGATTTGATGGTTAAAATCTACATGCTTTACACGAAAATCTTTAAACCTTGTATCAAATATACGAAAAGAACATAGTATTTTCTCCACAGTATACAACTAAAATTTAGGTGCCCACCTATGTTGGTCATGAATGATTCATGAAGCTTACATTTCTCGAAAAGGAAATATTTTTAATAATGTTTGCTAGATTTTTTCTTTCTTTATAGCCGCAGCTATGCCATAGGGCTATTGTAGCCACCCTGTATCATGAAACAGATTTTTAATGAATAATAAATTTCTGGTTAATTAAATATTGACATTTCATTTCCTAGTGCGAGTTGAGTGGTTTTAAAATAAATAAACGTGACAAGGAAAGGTATAATAAAGAGTAAAAAATATTTAGATAAAAAATAAAATATATGTAAAGCATAAAAACGCACACAAGAAAAGCATTAAAAATATGTTTTAAAACATCTGAAGTGTATAAAATCATGAAAACGAAAACCGGTTATTCTAGCTAACAAGCAAAGCAGGACATGGCGTGTACATTCTCGTTGGCCGTTCTTCGTGTTGAGTTGGCTGGGCTGAGTGGCGATTGCACCATTGGTGCGTGTGTGCCCTGGAATTCGCCCAAGTTTCTATGCGGAATTTTCTTTCTGACTTGGATCCACAAGCCGTGCAGAGAGAACCGTTACGAGCATTCTCAGCCTATGAGATAAACGAGATTCGTGAGATAACGAAGAAAAATCGGTCTCCACCAGAGTTCATACTCTTTTACAAGCATTTTCTTCGCCAGTGCTTTATTTTTCTCAGTTCAGCTGTGATATGTTAAATATTGATAAACTTTGTTTGTTTTATTTGGGCTATTTTAGTAATTGTGATTTCGGAGATACGACTGCAATGCTTTCAAAATTCTCCAAATATCTATGAGCCAGCCGAGATTCGAACCTGAAACATTACGCGTTAGACCTAATGACCACCAGTGGCGGGCAGCCTTTGATTCTGTAATTTCGTTTGAAATTAGTTTAGGTCGTTAGGCAACTTTGATTCAGTTCAGCCAGTCTGTGATGTACAAGGGCCTGTCAATATCCTAGTAGGAATGTAAATTGCTATCGATAGCAGGTTGTTGGCCAGACGACGGTTGGGCAACATTGTTAGATAAACGTTTGTTTTTTGATCGTTCGGCCTTCCTTCTGTCGATCAACACATATCCAACATTGGCCCAACCAAACTCGAACTTCATTGACCATTTTAAAAGTTGAAATGCGAAAACCAAGCAAAAGGGAGCATTTATTCATAAACACTAACGAGATAAATTAATGTTGTTAGGAAAAAAAATAGAAGAAAAAATCTAACCCGAGTGGGAATCGAACCCGGGTTGTCTGGTTAGTAGTCCAACGCTGTAGCCCTAAGCCACGAGGACATATGAAAGAACATCCTTTGTATTAGTTTGGAAAGTACTATAAGTTTTGTTAAATATTTAATAAATTACTTTCAGGGGTTAATTTGGAGTATTAGTTTCGTAATTACATACAATTAAATATTTCGCTATGGTAAAGCGAAATTATTTTACATACATCTAAATGTACGTGTTGACCTCACATCGTCGACCCAACAAAGGGTTTTGGTTGGCAAATATTACCCACTTTGCCAACTGAAATCACAGTTGGTCTAACATTGAGTTACTGTAGGCGGTACCACCCAACAATGAGCCAACGATGCCAACCATATCCTGCCTTTGGCCCAACAGACATAGCTACTAGGATAAGTAACGCACAATGTCTAAATATATGGTGCCGGATATTGACACCAAAATACGACAATGGCAGGTGATAGAATTCCTCCTCAAATCAGGCGAAACATTGGCTTCAAAAATTCATGGAAACTAAAAGAAATTTTCCAAGAAGAAACAATGGACAGAAGAAGCAAATGTTCAAAGGTGGCTACAAAGATTCAGAGGTGCCAATTTCAGTATCATATATCGTCGCAGGGCTGGAAGACCGACAGTTGTCTACACACCTGGAACTGCTGATGTGATGGACGGACACTTTGATTCCGATCTGACAGATGCGTAACGACTTGTGAAATGATGAGACGCTTGCAAATGTACAAAACAAGTGTTTTTAAAATTATAGTCACGTAACTATCGAAAAAAAAAAAATTCAAGGTGGGTGCGAAAGTTCGGCCCCTCTACGGCGCAATTGACTTTACCATTAATGCCTCACCCTGCCTACATCCTGGATCTAGCGCTCTGAGAATTCTTTATGTGGTAAATTAAAGCCTTATCTACGTGGAAGAAGCTTCAGTTCTGATAAAGAACTAATTTCCGAGGTTGAGGCATGGTTTAGAAATAAGGACACTATGTTTCCCGCAGTGCTTTTGCGTAATGGAAACAGGTAAATAAAAAGTGTTGAAATAGGGGCAGTTACATAGAATGATGTGAGCATGTTCAATAGGCTTCACATTTTATATGCATAACATCCCCATTAGCAAAACGTCAGCAGGCCACCATTGCATCGGATGTCGCGGTGACTCTCTAGAGGAATTAGACTAATGCCGTATCCATATAGCTGCCGCCAAGGCGTTATTTTGGCGGCAAGAGTCGTATAGCCTCCAAATCCCGCCGTCACCCTCTTTCGACCCGCCAAAAATTCTGACACCACTAGGCGTATAGATACTAAACTGATGCCACATCTCTGCCGCGATGGCGGTATTGTGGCGCCCATCGCCACATAGCCACCTTTTTCAGTGACCCAAAAGTGAGACCATTATTCCTTTGAGGGTATATTGCACACAGTGCTGTTCCATATTCAGTTGGCCTTTTTGCATTATCTTCGCTATTACATATTTCTTGGTGAGCAGGAAATGAAAATCGATCAAAGAGAATATCGTGTATGGTAGCAATATTCGTCATACAGCAAAACCTTGCTATGCCGTGAATGTTGGGGGTAAAACCGCGTTGTAACATCCACAGAGTAATGAAACTTCCCCCCCCCCCTGGACATGAATAAAATACACGAAACCTGCAAGTTCGTCGCCACAGTAACAAACGCTCGCCATTAGATTCTATAGGAACATGCATCGAAGATCAAGAGTTTCGCAATACGGAACTAGACACCGTGAATAAAAGAAGTTGAAATCAGAAGCTAGACTCCGCGAATTTAAGAAAACTGGGCATTTGAATAATGGTTCCCGGGTCGCTAAAATACCCGGGAACATAATGGTAAGAAAATTCCTCGGTGTACCAAGACGCGATGTATGGGTTTAGATTTTTCTCGATTTTGGTGTATTGAATGACCAATTTATAAAGAAAAATCAAACAGCCCTCTCAAGGTTGTTTCTCCGTCATAAAAAGAAGGGTAATGTTGCAATGGTA
>JAGDQP010044793.1:0-15783 GCA_022664845.1 Lepisma saccharinum
GCTATTCCGTCTACAAAAGAGAGCAATTAGGTTAATTTTTGGTTTACATATGTAGATCGTGTAAAGATACGTTCAGGAATGAAAAACTGCTGACTTTAGCATGTCTATATATGTACAGGTCTATTTTATATGTAAAAAAAACAAACAAAAAAAACGAGAACTATTAATTCGTTGTAACAGTATACTAGGCAACAAAATAGTGTATATGTTACACAGCAAAATTCCTCCTCTTTTCAAAAAAGCGTATATATGAACTGTACATGCTTATACAATAACCTTTCGCTAGACACGAATGGTATAAGCAATAATTATATATTTAAGAGAAAACTGTTCAATTTCTTTGTACAAAAGTCTTATTACACAATGGCTGAATATTTAACTGATAATCTGTAATATTTTGTTATCTGACAACTGTAATGCTTACTATTCGTAAACTAATGTACAGGCTGAATAAACTGAATTGAATTGAATTTCTTCAATACAAGAAATAAGATCTATTTGTCAGGAGAATTAGGCAGGGATTGGGAAGATCTGCTTGCATCTAACTTTACGGGTACTATCCTGGCATTCACCTGGTAAAAGTGAGGAGAAAAACAACTAAATTTCAAGTGGGACGGCCAACTCCGTGATAGGAACGAGACATCCCGAATACGAAGAACGCTTTCATTGCACCACCTCGTTTGGTATTCTTGTTATTTGTGAAATATATGAAAGTTGTATAGTGTTATTCTGTTTATACTTAATGGAGACATTAGAAGTTGCAATTTCTTGGGGAAAAAATGTTTCAATTGCAACAAAGTAAGAAAAGAGATAAGATTCCATTTTCTCAAGAGATATAAATAAGTATAAGTGACCGGCTTCTAACTATAGGGGATGCAGTTGCAAGCTAACTCAAGACAGTTTAGTTCAAAATTAATCAACGAAACGTCAAAACTTCGGGATATGATTAATAAATGTGCAATAATAATAACAATAGTGGTAGTAATAGTACGGAAAATTGAAATCATAGTTTCGGACCTAAAAGTAACGCGTTACTTTCGAAGTAGGGTAACAGTTACTTTTCTGGGGCAAGTAACGCGTTACATTTTAAGGTAAAGTAAAGTAACTTGTAACGCGTTACATTTTTACTAGTAACTTACCCAAGACTGGTTTAGGCCCAAGTTTTATGGGCTGAACAGGCAGGCAGATGAAACTAAGCGAATCAGTATGAGGGATGATGTTGTTGACGTATTTTTTTCTCTGCAAGGGAATGGGAGAGTTTGGATCTAGGGCAATCCCGGCATTTTTCTAGTAAATCGAGAGTCTGCATGCATCCCCAGGGCTGATTGAAAGCCGGCTGACAAAAGCCATAAACAATGCCGGATATAGAAATTTTCCTATGGGGAGCAAAGTTAAATTTTGCCGCTCTTTTGCCATCCTTTCCATCGTTGTTTTAGCCAAACAACACGACCGGCCGACGCGACGGCCACAACATTGTCTCGCATCACGTAGTGTACTTCTGTTATCTTCTCTGGAGCCTGTCGTGGGATCGCTATTACTGCCTAACTGACTCGAATCGCGGTTTGAATTTTAGAGATGAAGGTAGGTTGTATGGAATAACATAAAAAATGTCTTTACGCGCCGGTATTAACATTTTGAACACGTTAAGTCAATTTAAATTTAATATGCGATTTTAGTTCCTTTTTATTAGGAGCTTTTATTTTTTAATTTTAGACTTTTGCCGCCCCTTGAACGTGCAGCCTGGGGCGCTTGCCCCACTTAAATCCGACACTGGTCATAAATAAAAAGACAAATTAGTTACGATCACTGATTTAGGAGAAGGAGGACGGCTTTGAGTCACGCTCACTTTAGTCATCCCGACTAAGGGATTACTGAATTTATCTCAGCTCCATGAAACGAAGAGTTTACTAGAATGGTACTTTTAATGCAGAAACTACTTTCCCTATTCTACCCAGGAAGTATACTCAACGAGGGGCGTCATCCTCCAACTTTTGAAGAGCTGAGGTCGTAGTTGTCACTTTAGTCGATTTGTAGACTAAAAGAAATAGTAAATATCACGGGTTCTGTGGTCAAGTTTTGCATCCCAACTACTGAAGAAAGATAGAATGGTGGTGAAAGGCCGCTTTAGAGGCGAGAGGCTTTTTAGTGATCAGGACTTTATGCAGCCATATTCTGCCTTGAACCAAGACCGGAAATGGAACGTTTCCCACGTTCCTAGTAGGTTGCATTCCTAATCAGGGAACCGAGAGATGTAACGTTGTCTTATGATACGGGAGGTCATGGGGTCCATCCCAACTGCCAACCATCCTAACTGATGTTTTTCCCGAGTCAAATAAGGTAAATGCTGGAGCGGTATCTTCAACTTAGGCCCTGGCCGACACCTTTTCTCTTCCCCATTGAGATTTAGATGTCTGAAGGCCATAAATAAAATTCAATTCAATTGCTAATCAAGGGGCGTATTTAATTCGTAACTTGCAAATTACGCAATTTATATTTTCCTTCATATTGTAATAAATACGGCGAAGAATGGCAAAACATAATTGTTACATCTTTTTTTGTAAGTGATCTTGCTGCAAGTGAATGTAGTCAAATTGTCACTTTTGACTATGGTATTGAAGGTGGCTCAATTTTCCGTATTCGCTTTTCAGCAGTAGTAATAATTTACAGCATGATCTGGCAACTTGGTATCGTCCTCCCGCTCCCTTCAAGTGATAAGAAGTGTGCAAAGAGGTAAGTGTGTGGTGGTGAAGTTAGCAAAAGAAGAATATAAATATTTGTGTAGCTATGAACAGATGAATGACCTTGTATTTACGTTGGGATGTATTTATGAGTACTATTGTCTGAACATTTTTTTTTAAAAAGTAGATCATTATGAGACAGGTGAATAAACTACTTTATCAAGCACGTGGGTTTAATACGCACGATGCCAGGAATTATGATGTTCTGTTTTGATGTAAGTTTCGGCGTATTGTCCTATAAAGGAATCGTGTTAAAAAGTCAGAATCCATAATGGGAACAATAATATAAAATATTAACTGGGCATAGGAACCGACCAAGAAATAGTTAAGCAGACGCATCCAAAGAATGAGAAAAGTACTTTTATGCATTGTACAAGTGTGCAGTTTGATTTTGCAAGTGTTTTATGGGAGAAGTTACATTATTTGCCACTCGAAAGTTAAATGGAGTTCGTTCGTTGGTTTGAACCCACGGCTGACCGTCCTGAGGTTTTACAAGGGAATACCGGGATTGTAGCTTAAGACCGCTACCTTCCCCATCCCGTTATGAGCCAAAGATTCCTGAAGGCTATAGATTCAGTTCAATTAACTACAGCAAACCTGCCAATTGTCTTTCTGCACGAGCTAGGAACCAGTGGGGTAGGTTTCTTCGAACCTGCTTCAGGCCCTCCTTTTCAAAACTTTCCCGAGTTTGTTTCATAGGGCGAGTGTCGGGTGATGAATAAACTAAGGCCTACATTCTACTTTTCTGAAAGATGTCATTTCTAGATTTATACCGGTAGTCTCCTAGGCCATAGCTACCTGTCCGGGTCATGAAAATTGAAAATAATCGTAAAAGGTGTCTTCACGAAGTTATACTACTTGGCGTCAGTGAATCTAAGTAAAATATACAGTGGTGACGACTGACGAGGGTTTAAGACGTCATGGTACGTGAGTTTCTGAAAGTTTAGTGCAGAGTTCGCCCCTTATCGTAAGCGAAACATGCCAGCGCCTTTTTGTCACAAGCTTTAACGTATGGGACTGCCCTGGCCTTGTGGCTTAAGCGCGTCTTAGATCGTAGTTATGATTTCCTTGTGCCGTAGTAGCGAAGATTGCTCACTTCAGGCAGCACTGGGATTTGCTGCAAATCATGTTCAAGTGTTCCTCTATCCCTCCAGATTTATTCTACACACTATTTCGCAGCAAATAAATGCGTCGGGAGCTTCAGATTGATCAGTAGCGCATTTTCTTGAACATGCGGTAGTTATCTTGTGCTTCCAAACACACTCTCCCAGGCCAACAAGCGGTTTCTAGCGTACACTTCATTAATGGTTTATATTTATCACCCGTTCCAACGCAGGATTTTTTTGATAGGTCTATCGTTAGCTATTCACTCTCGATCTCATACAGTTTTATATTTTACTTCATCAGAAGAGAAATAAATCTTCATTTCAACTCTATTGTGCGTTCTTGTTACCTAGTTAAGAAAATTTATTTCTTCACTTTCGGAACATTGAAAGATCATCTGACTCCTATGACAGCTTGCACACGAATGTTTAAAGCGAGCTACCGCATGAGGCAAGGAATTAAACATGCCGTAAAAGTAAAAATCTAGCCTACTCTGACTTGAACGAAGGTTGGTTTAAAACCCCCCCCCTTTTTTTTTAAAGTCTGTGTATGACTGCATCATTCAAAGAGCTTGCTTCTAGTGACCTTTTCAAACAGCCCAAGGTTAGTTTACCCCCCTCCACTCCACCCTCTTTCAGAAGGTCGCACCATGATTACACTTTCAGCAGGTGGGATGGGCTCTGGCCTGACAGGTTTTTCGTCAATCAAAGCAAATGCTGGCTGGCATAGTACCCTTAGACCCTTGGTGACTCCTTCCCTCATCGTTTCCCCCTATCCTATCCCGGATCATAGTCACAGATGCCTAAAGACCATAAAAAAGATAAAATTCAAGGTGGGAAGGACCGTAACGTAATGTCAAAGCGGGAACGAAAACCGCGCTTATATTTTTCTCATCTGAATTTTTGAATAATACTCGTGAGTGCAATGCTTTTGTTCGTGGTGATTTAGCTTATTTTTGTCTGAGCGATGTGTTCATGCGTGTGCTTGTAATTGATTCACTTACTTAATTATTGAGACCCATGAAATAGGAACATGACAAATTACTCTAGCTCAGTGGTAGGGGCGTTGCCGTAACTTTCGGGAGGTCGTGGATTCGATCCCTATGGCCGACAATCCTGACTGAGGTTTTTTGCTCAGTCACACCAGGTAAAAGCCGGGATGGCATCTTCAACATAGGGCCTGGCCGACACCTTCCCGCATACTTTACCCTCCCCTATACCGGCCTAAGCCTTAGATGCCTGAATGCCATAAGTGAATTCAAAATAGTAAATTGCGCGATAAATATTTGCCAGAGTTATATTAAAACTAAAAATTCAGAAGTCTTTTACCATACATTCTCGTCCGATGAGAAATTGAGATAGTGAGTGCTTTGGAAAGATACGTTTATAATTGAAAATACTCGTGTTTACTCCGAATATATTTTTTCAAATGATTGCTGTGAAACTCGATCTAAATTTCGATATGCTTGATATCCCAGCTAAGAGAAAACTTCAAGCAGATACATTTTTTTTTTAAGTTACCTGTATCGTAAAATGTATTGTCGTGAATAGTGAGCGTAGCATGTGTGTGGAAGCAAGGGCTTGTAAGAGAGGAGTTAGATTTAAACGGAACATTTAAATAAAAGAGAACAGAAAGAAGGATGTGATATTTTATCCGTTCTTTGTGTTCTATAGAAAATGGTGAACTTAAATTGAGGAAAGAAATTATTGGCCTTAGCGGCGAAAATTATATACCTAAATCGGATATTAATATTTATAGTTTTCATGTAATGAATTTGGAATGAAAGTTTCGCAAGATGATGAGAAAAATACAAGAGATCAGTACTTCTAAAGACAGTTCTTATGAAAGAGCAATGAGTAACAGTGTTTGAATTACTTTACAAATATACTGTTAACCAACATACCCAACGAGTAACTAGCTAATTTTTGTAGGTTTGACTACCAACAGGAAAGGGGGGGGGGTATTTTGTGCCCACCTTCAAAATTAAAATACATTTTGAAGAAGCAGCAAATTAATGCCAGATTGAATGACAAATATCTCTTTAACCAACATGTTTACGTAGCGGTTTCGAAGAAAATACAATCACTAATATTGCGGTCAACGCTTGAAACTAGCGGGCGCCAACTGCGACCAGACTCTACAAATTGAATATTGCTTTATTTCTTAACTTAGCGTGGTGTCTGATAATCCAATGCCTTGTAGCCATTACAGAAAACCATGGCGAGTAGAGTAACTCAGTTGACACTTAACTATGGTCACCAGTGGCGCCTAAGAGTGCAAACCTAATATCTAGGGTTGATTGCGGTGTTACGTATAATCAAGTAGTGCTTGTATTACCATTATTACATACCAGTGCCTTCGGACTGTATTTTCGCAGTTGTTTTGCTGTGCTTCCGCACGTGTATCTTTTGCGCAAGCTGCAAATAATCGTTGTTCTTGTGGCCGTTACATTTTCCCTTTTTAAAGACGCTTCTCTAGCACAGAGGCGACACCTTCCTTTGCCACCTCCGCTTCTTTGGTATGAGAAATTTATGCCACCTTGCGACCCACTTTTTTCTCCATGGCTAGAACTAGGCCTGTTCGTTCCTGCAAGCCAGTTGCATTGTTTGCTCTCCCTTCTATTGCAGCCTTTGTTAGTTTCTCCGGCAGATTGATACGTCGGCTATATCGACCAAGCTGGTGTGGAGCACGGACATGGACCATCTTCTAGTAGACCTCAGTGGCAAAAAACTAACCGCGAAGTTCAGAAAAGGCGGGAAACAAGTTCTTGCAGTGCTCTATCTGGGAGCGGCGCTTCGAAATTTTAGTCGCGTTTCACACCAAGGGGGATTACTTTATGCCCACCAGCAAACATGTTTTAACATTTTTTTTTTTTAGAGTTTAAATAAACTGTTTGTATGATAAATACAAAAAGTTAGGTATTGTGGGCACACCTTATAAACCCCTCTCTCCCCCCGCAGTGGTAGTGCGAGAAATAATTAAGTAAAGTTATTACTCCATGACAAGTAAGAATGTTTGTTAGCGGAAAGAAAATGTTAAGATAGGCTGAAGAATCAATCCAGCGTGCCAGAAACAGTACGAGAAGTCAACTGACACTGATTTGAGGTTACTCGAGTGCGTGGAATCAGCCAGTTTTTCAGCTTATTGAAAGCATGATCAAAAAGTTGCTACTAGAAATAAACGCAAGTTGAAGGTACTGGGTACAAAATTGTGGTTTGTTCTTTCTGATCTAGGCAGTAGTAACAGGAAACTTTGGAAAGAGTTGGAAATCAATCGTGACAGTTCGTATTTTTTAAATCCCGTTTCAAGAACTAAAAGATTTTGGGTGTTTTCAGACCCACATCATCGGTAAAAATTATTTCATTGGTAACCGTTTTGTTAGGTCTCTTGATACCGTATAATCACGCTCAGTTCGTCTGTTCACGTCTAGAAATTAGTCTCACGAACCATAATGCTTGGAACAGTACTTGAGGTGTTGGCTAGACTAGCTCAGAGTCGACGCAACTGTCTTGATTGATTTTGTGTTGCCAACCCATATGTTAAAAATCAGAATGTTTAAAATGCTCCAATTCCGCCGACATTTGGTTTACAGCATTACAGCGCTAGAAGACTACAGGCTTTAACCTCTGATTCCTTCTCTATTACTGTGGGAGAAGGAATGGGGAAGGTAGAAGCGAGAACAGTAACCCAGGTACGATACCGATATTCGCTTGGTTGGACTAAGGGGAACGCTCTGGGGAAACCTACCATTGAGCAGAGCTCTGACCTATGCCGCCTCCCCAGTGTGTATTTGAAGTCAATGATCGTAACTAGGTATGGTTAGTGTTGCTAATAACGTATTGTGGATTCGGTTATATAAGCAGAGCTGCAATGTGTCATCGGGTCAATAGGATCATTCTGGTCAAGTTTTGGATCAGGTCTATGCTTGGGACCTGGTGACCCGGAGGATAAGATGAGGAGTTTTCTTTCGTTATTGCATTTGAACAGTGTTTCTTTCAGGGTCACCGGGAACGGGTCTGCTACCTCTGAGCACGAAAAACACGACACTGAACAGTTCGTAATGATAGTAATAACATATGGCAATAGTATCATATCCCTGGAAAGAAGAAAAATGCACTCGGAGGTATGCAAATTACTTCCCCTCCCCTAGATAAAAAACAACTTCGGTAAACTTTATTTTATATGTGCCAGTCTAGTAACTTTTTGACTTCGGCCCGTCACGATTCGACCCTTTACACCTAGTTAAAATGTACAATCATACATGCCCCTCTCGAGATTCGAACCCAGGACCTTGGAGTCGTTGTCCTAACGCCATAGACCGCACAGCTACCCGGTCGGCCCTCTCCTCTAGAGAGGAACATCCAATAATCAGAGAATTCACTTTACTGTGTGGTGGTGGTGTAATGGACAGCATACCCAACTGGGAGATTCGGGTTCGAGTCCCAGTCACTGGGTCTACAAGTTTTTCCGTGTCGATTTCAACGTTTACCATACACAATATTATTTGTGAAAAAGGTAATGATGATGATGGGTGTTCTGCCCGAAAGCAGGTCCTGACTCCTGACCCGAAGGTTCTTGAGCAGTGTGAACCGATGGTGGTTTGCAATTGCTTTCCATCGAATGAAGATACATCCTAAGGATGGGACCTACAATTTAACGTGGGCTCTGAAGTACTGGTGTTCCCTACGGGAATCGAACCACAGAGCCCTTGATTACAAGGCAGCGAGAAGGGTCATAAATTGTTTGACTGCTAAATACTTATGTGCAGAGAATTAAAACTCCTCGGAATTTACGTGTGTACACGTGTTCACCGCATGTTTCACATAACTAATGTCTTGCGTCAAGTTTTTCTGCCTGTAGTATGATTTCTTTATTAGAAAACTTGTACAGATATGTTGTTCTAGTCTGCTATTCTTGAGACGTACAAGAGCCCGCGGTGGCTCATTGGGTTGAAACTGCTCGTGCCAGGTGGGCTTTCGGTTGGATGGAAAAACACCATGTGCGTGGTTTTTTTTCGGGGTTCTCCCGTTTCCTCCCACTTCTTCATTTTACCAATTAACTCATCATCATCTATCCGGCGTGAGCCAAAGTTTCCTTATAGGTCTTAAAAATTAAAATTAAATTCGAAATTTTAGACGTACAAGCTGCACTTGAGGTTCCAAGGTAAGTTATGATTGAATTGAGAGCATGAATTATTTTGGAGGGAAAGGAGATCGCAAAATACGACCTGAGAGAATGAGGTCTTCGTAAAATGTTGTTAAATACTATACGAATGAGAGAAACGTTATTTCTGCTGAGTTTGGGATGAAATCCCTATTGCTAAATGTCTCTATTTTTGAGAAACAATTGATGATCATTAATTTTTGCTTTTAGGTCAAAAAGTATTTCAAGCAATGGCTCCCCGAAGATCTTACGTGAAAGTGTCAGAGCCTATGGACCAGTGGCTAGAGTCACAGGGATTTTATCGCAAACATACTGCAGGAGATGGGTCGTGTCTCTTCAGAGCTGTGTCTGAGCAGGTAAGTAGAACTATTCGACGCTTGTTGAAACCAAGTACTGACAGCAAATCTGTTTCATAGTTTATCAAATACTGTTGAATCGTATCATTTATACTTGCTCTCGGATCATTTTGGTGCTTAAAAGGTAAATAAGACTATTAGGAAATCATTTTATATATTCATTTTTTTGGTATTGTAACTTTAGCTTCGACATTGTGATGTGGAGACTAGCTATTGACATCAGTTGGATTTCATCTTTGTACGGTTAACCTTCTCCAATAGCTGAATTGGAAGATGAAGACAAACGAAATATTCCACAAAATTACAGGTATGGTAATGAAACAGGCAACTTCGTATTCTTTTTGAATAAAGCAGTACCAACCATGAAATACTTTATTGGTCTAGCTGCAGCCATGCATGGCATAGAATTAGCACTCGTGAACCCCCCTCAGACAGGATATGTACTTATATTTCATTGTGATTCATATATTTAGTGTAGCTGCTTTACCTAACAAGGAGACCGTCAACATTGTCATGCCGAAACCTACCCTCAAATTTTTCGTGCGTGTCGTTACACCAAAATAACACTCCACACAAAATTTGAAGTGCCAATTCAAGGTGCAAGTGGGCCAAAAATATCGTTAAAAACAGGAAAATTTTGATGCCATAATATAAATCTAGTTGGCTACATAGTAGGGATGGGCATTAGTGCTATTTTCCGTAACAGTTATAACGGTAGCTGTTACGTACAGATAGGTGTTAGTGCTCATTTTCATTCGTTCTTGCGTTACTTGCTTTACTTGCGATTTGGGTGAGTAGCCAATTGAAACACGTGTTACACTTACCTTACAAGAAAACAAGCAACGCAAGATTGAATGAAAATCAGCCCTTAAAACTATTCAAATATCAGTTCTAAAATAACCGTCAACAACTTGGAGTTCTTTATTCCCAATTGTAATAATGCAATTTAAAAGCACAATTTTAGATTAACTTACGTGTAGCCTGTTGTGTCTGCAGTACTACATGTTACACAAATTTCCAGCCTCTTTCTTCGAACTCTTGCTGTGCAAGCCGCAGAACGTTTACTTGGTTCCATATTCTATAGATAATGCAATCTCACTACATTACCACTACTGAAGAACACCAACGGCAAAATGTACCATAGTCTTTACTTTTGACCTCAAACAGTCTAATTTGTACCTATACCTGCCAAATATAATGGGAACTTATTGGTTGGAGCGCTGATAAGAACAGTCACACAGACAATTAACATTGTTTGTGATGTTTTGGAGGTACCTTGTTAAAGACAAGTGAGGGGGAGTTCAGTCAAGCGACTGTGCACATAAGCTACCGCCAGCCTTAAGCAGCGAGCATCCTGTTTATATGATCAGTGTTGCGTTCGAAAAATTGCGCCGAGACCTTTTCAACGATAAATCAACTACCCTAGTAGTTCCAAAGATTAAAATACCCTCCCCCCAGCGAAACTCGGGATCCGACCCTGTAATCAGGATGAGTGGTACAGGTTTGAACTCGTCTTACCGAGATCTTTCCAACGACGTCTCAATCACCTTCCTAGCCCTAGTAGTTACAAAAATATAAATTGCACCTCTAGTACGCAGCCATGCTGGATGAACGTTATATCCAGCATGGCTGCGTACATGTTAAAAAAAAAAAGGAACTCAGGAAGAGTTCATACCATCAGATCGGAGATGAGTGCTTTTTTACCACAGTTTTTCCTGAAACAGCAGATAGAAGAAATCTAAAATAGGTCGGTGCACCAACAAAGAACGGAAAACAATCTATTAAGGCACGTGATATAAATGATCACGCTGATACAATACAACATTATTAACAATAACCTCATTGCGGGGTGTCTACCACCATGGAAAACCTGTAATACTCAGGGAAATTTCATGGGTGGACTTTGTCCACATTTGATAAGAGCAGTTGGCAAGGCAAAGGTCCTGGGTTGGATTCTCACCGCTGACCGGATTTTTTCAATACGTTAAAATTTTCCATTTTAAAGAAATTACCTTTTTATTTACCAATAATGTACAAGATGTTTGGACTGGGTGGTGATAGGATTAACAAAATATGTCATTGCGTATTGTTTACATGTTCCACTATACTAAGAACTCAGGGAAAAAATATGGAAAACTCAGGGAATTTCATGTCACAAAATTAGTAGACAACATGGTAACCAGTATTTCTATAACTTTTTCATAATACCCCGTTAGGATAGCCTGAGTTTGATAATGTTTTGCATACAAAATGCTTGCTGTTTTTAGATACGCTATCGAAATATAGGTTACAGTTTTAAAGGCAAAGAAAAGCGTTTGTTGGATTAGTGGCATTTTCTTTTTTAAAAAAAGGTAAAACATATGCAATTATACAAAAAGAAGAAAGTTGCAGAATACGAGCGAAGCTTCAGAAATCATTCCAAAAATGATCTAAATGTGGAGAAAGATACCTTAAAACACCAAAGAATAAATAGTAAAATAAAAAATGCTTCAGTTTTACTTAAATTATAATCTGAAGCGGTCACCGACTGTCAGAAATGTAACTACATTTAATCAAGTTTCTAGCCCTAGCCATAACAAGCAACAATCACTTTGTCTTATCCAGAGACTGTCAAGTGACAAACTACCTCCGTACAAAACCCATCGTCATTAACTTTGGCCACTCAATAGATTGTAACTGCTAGGTGAGGCACAGAGGTGTTTATCAAGAGGAAATTCTCGTAGCAAAGTGTCGTTATTTCAGGTACAGACAGGAACAGGTCGGTAAGCAACAATAAAGTGTAAATTATAGATCTGGTTGTAAAAGAAACTCTTGGGGTTCCTTGTAGCGCACATTTTTTCTGTGGGTTCAATTCTAGTTTAGCGTAGTTTCTTCCCTTTAAAATGAGGACTGGCTACGTACCTCCCATTTTCCTAGATGAACCATTTTTCGTGCCCTGTAGTGAGGCGCTGGAAGAATGATAGTTTGATATTCCTGTGCAAAAGAAAGAAAGGTGGCGGTTCCCCGCTAGAAGTTGTAAGTGCAGTTTCCGAACTCTCATAATGCATGAAAGTGGTTCCGGAGAATCTTCTTGGAACATCTCAGATGAACTGGAAAAGTCTGTCTGAGTGATGATTTATATTACGAATTCAGGTTTTGATATTTCTTGATTAATACTTCTGTTTTCACGTAAGTGTCAATCAACAGGACGACTTGAAATGAGCATTTCATCGGCACGCTATCCTGTCTCCTGGAATTTTATCCAAACAAACCGGAACGTTAATGTTTTTGTTTTGATTTGGCTCCTGTTAGGTCTTTGTTTTTGAATTTATTTGTAAGGCCTTTAGGCAGTAGCAGAACCCCGAGAAAACCTACTCCATACGGTGTATGTTCACCACTAAGCCCACATGGGACGAGCAGAGATCGAACCGACTACCCCAAGCACCAGATGTGAGCGCTCTACCATGAGCTACCGCGGCCTTTGTTATGTTTTTGGCATTTGCGGTACAGGTAAGATGTTGGTTGAAAGCCTCACAACCACGTCAAGGTCTCTTAGCTTCTGTGAGGGCCTCTGGTGTTTTTAAAGTTGGTAGAGGGACGCAAGATCGTTTGTACCGTACGATCTTACGCCGGAGAACCAACTCACACAGCATTTGGTCGACTGTGTACGCGGCTGGTATTCTCGAATGTGTGTGTGTTTTCTCCTTCCTGTGGAAGCTTAACGGATACTTCACTAAACCTGGCTTGGCAAACCCCTTATTATTTCTGGAACCATTATAACGAGATGCTTGCCGGGTACTCGTTAGCAAATCATTTGTTAAATTCCGGGATACTGAGAAGTTGTGTCCTGTCGCGATTGCCGACAAATGGCTCGCCAAAACTGATCTGGCAAATACCTTACTATTTCTGAAGCCATGATAGTGAGATCCTTGCCGGGTACTCTTTAGCAAGCCATTTGTTTATTTACTTGTGTCGGACGCACGAGAATTGTGTATGTATGGGAGTGTAAATATTTTTAGAATATTGAAAAAATGTGGTCATAGATTCAGTGATAATAAAAGAATATTGTTAGTAAAATATGGTATTTGTTGTACTTTGTTGCACGGTTAAATACATTAAATACACCTGACGATTGTTAGCTCTTGTTAATTGTACAGTACAACAAAACAGTTTGTGTGAACTGAAAATTCTTATTTTCTTTAAAACTATACACTTAATTTTATTATAAAAAGACCTAGCAAGCGTTACAGTTTCAATGTTCTAACATCGTCCTCAGACTAAACACTAATCAGTACACTGGTGGTTGTGTTGATTAATGTTTCGTCTGATGTTAGAACATTGAAACTGAACGCTTATGGATACAAGGAATCGAATATAATTTTATCTTAATTTTTATAGCGTCAGTATGTTAAATGCCGAAAATCAGAGACGCCATTTATATTAGCTAAGTCTGTATCATCTCTACGTAGACAGTGTTCGGAAGAATATACGGGGTCTAAAGTAGACGTGGCAAGCTACTGTCTATACGAGGGGCAATGTATGAGTGGTCACGTCACGAGTCGTCGTCAGAAATATTGAATATAACTAGTATATCAATCAGTCTGCGGTCGAAACTAATAGCTAAAAGTAATAGCACACACAATTTAATATAGCTTTAATCTTTCCGCGGACCGCACAAAATAACATGCGGCTTGCGGACCAATTGTTGCCTGCTCTAAAGCATTCAAGGGTTATTGTTTGAATACACCTACCATCCAATGTGGTTATCTGTAGTGAAATTTCTGACGGTCATTGGAACTGAACTCTGGGATATCATGACTATCCTTCGATACAAGCAAGTTGTCGGAAGTATTAACTTTTTTTTTTTAAGTTTAGTTTAGGCACAGTAAGGGATGTTACAAGGTCTTAAGATTGAATAAGCTGCTTAACCACACTGACCATAGTTATTTGTAATGAAACACAGCCAACATCTTTTGTTTATCAAACATGTTATTTCATTATTTGACTATTTTTCAACTCCGCGTTTAATCGTTGCAGCCTTCAAAACTTTAGTTGATCGCACGATTAACCTAAAATTGCAAATTATGACTTCAAAGTAATTTTTGAGCAATAAGAAGGATACAAAGTCAGGATGACTCACATTACGTAGTTTCCGAAATGAAATGAAGTCAGTCTGATGTTGAGGTTCTATGTTTTTAAATTTAACTTATGGCCTTTAGGCGTCTAGGGCAGGGGAAAGGATTCGGGAAGGTGTTGGCATCACCCAGGACCTCCCGAATGCTACATCAATCTCTGTTACATTCGTTTCAATTCCTGTGATATGAAGTTTCGAAACTATTGTACTAATTATTCACAAAATTTAAAGAAGAGAAAAAGAAGCAAAAGGTTTAAAAAAAAAAAAAAAAAAAAAGTACAAATCCAGTCGATATTTGTAGTGTATGTTTACATTCATTTGAAGTTTCTAGCTTTCGTTTACTTGTGAGCTATTCCAGGGTGTGTACCACCGGGACAACCTGGAATACTCAGGGAATTTTATAAATCTGGAAAACTCAGGGAAATCTATAATTTATGAGGGAAACTCAGGGAAATTTATGAGGTGGACCAGTCCACGGTTGGTAAGAGCACTGCCCCGGCAAGGCGGAAGTAGTGAGTTCTATTCCCACAGCTGACCGGATTTTTTCAATGTGTTTCAAAGATGATTTTTTTTTTCACTTGTGAAATGCCAATAACGTAAAAGATGCTTGGATTACGTGGTGGTAGGATTAAAAAAAAGTGTCATTGCGTATTATTTACATGTTCCACTATACTAAGAGTTCAGGAAATTTGAAAAAAAAATATCATGGAAATCCTAGAAAACTCAGGGATCTTCAGGTCACAAAATCAGTAGACACCAAGCTGTATTTCATAGAAGGGTTTGAATAATAGAATAAAACTTTCAGCGCTTTCAGAATTTAAACAAAGGAACTCATACGCGAAATTTTGTTCATGTGCTCCCTCCCCCTTTCGACTTACAACCCCTCAGATTTTGACAAATTTGAGTTTCTATGAAATTGAAGTCCCGATATCAACAAAATGAAATGACAAGGAAGTTAATTCTCTTTCTGTTATTACAGTGACAATAGCAGATAGTAATAATAAAGTAAACGGCCTGTTATTTCTTTCCATTCAGTCAGGAAGAAAATCTAAAATGAAAATCTCGCCCATATTTTACAACTGTTTAAACCACGCTGTCCGATAGCCGTTGTGAGGCTAGAACTTAAAAGACATAGCATTTTAATATTCTCTGAGGTGTCTATATTTTAAGTGTTTTTGAATTATTCAAATATCTCCACTGGTTTGTGAAATATGTGTAACTTTGTCTTCGCTGTATTCAACAAAATTTGGCAGAATCTCATTTTTGAACACCCTGTATATTCTGAATTATGAACAATAAAGAAAATCAA
>JAGDQP010044794.1:0-15783 GCA_022664845.1 Lepisma saccharinum
GATCTATTCTGAATAGTGCAAAGTCCTCAGCGATGTCAGCGAATCATCTTACTCAGGATAGACAGACATGTAATTTAGACACTTGTGGGGAAACTCAACGCTTAAAATGTGCAGAATGAACGGAAATTTTATTTCTTATGGGAAATTAATAATAAAAATCTTTTATTCTTTTCATCTGAATTACTCACTATCAACCACAACAAAATTTGTATTAACCTATTTTTGATGTGTACGCGCAGATTAAAAAAAAATATGGCCGACAAATCCAGATCTATAACCATCTGTTCACATGCTATCACCTTGTGCAACTTTACGTCTAAAACGTCGGACATTTTCTATTATGACTTTGCTATATATATTTTTTTTTATGTTTCAAGAACATTTAAATCAATCTTCCCTCTTCATCAGAAAATAGTGTTAAAAGAAACACTCAAAATTCAAAGAAAATTGGTCGTGATATTTTTTTTCCTTCCAAAATCTGACATTTACGTATTACACGTTACAAGCGTCAATTATGCAACTTCTATTTTAAATCTAAATCGAAAATAAGATCACTATTGTCATATTACGCTTGCAATTTATTTCAAGGCACAGCACAGTTGCTTTTTTGTTGTTTTAATCCCAGAATGAAATAATAAAATGGCGTATAAATCATAGGACTACTTCATACATAACAGAAAGCACGCGGAGACAATACATACGGCGGTTCACATAAAGCATTTGTTGGAAAAAAAAAAAACCTCAGCTTCGTGATGGGGCCGAAGTCCGTACGAATACTTTTTTTCTGAGAATCTACATGATGCCTCTATAAATAAACTGGCATAGTTTCGGGGAAGTTCCTCCATATGTATCTCCTGCATATTTTGTATATATATGGTGCAATGCGCGATTAAATGGTGTACGTAAATTTTGTTTCACTATACACATTGTAATTCTAGTACAACTTTGAGTGACCCATTGTTGTATTAGTCCTGAAAAATGTAATAAATTGGTATACACGTTCCAACAGAGTAGGGGGGAAAAAAAAAAGACTCCAAAATATTTTTTGTTGTAAAAAATGCCTTTTGAGAGTTACTTCCTCTTGCAGGTCCCTTTTCCAATATCATGGATATATATATACATAATGAATCTTAACCCAAACCCCCTCCTGAAAGTTTATATTCTCTATACCATAGTACTTGACAAATAATAACGAAATTTCCAAAGTTTACGTAACGTTTACTTTGATCATGTAGTGTTCGGCCTGTAATTTTAGTAAAATGGTGATTACCCCTCGTTGTATAGACCACAGAAACAAAACTGTATATGTTTGTGAGGCGTGACTCTTATAGGAGTAGGGGGGAAAAGTTGTTAAAAGAACTTTTTTGTTACAAAAAAATTTTGACCGGATTTTATCGCCCTCAGGGGTGCTTTGATAGGTATAAAAAAAATGTGAAATAAAATACCGAAATAGTCAGTGTGTCTGTTTTCAAAGTCATCACCATCTCTACACACGATGAAAGCATTGTCACAGCTTCAGAACTTTCTGATCGATAGTTGGGCAGATGTAGCCAAAAATAGTCCAATTTCTTTGTTCTAGGACAATGACGCACATTTTGAGAGATGCATTGGGACTCTGTGGTTAGAGCGCTCACCTCTGGCGCTTCGTGTCGTCGGTTTAAACCCTGCTCGTGCCATGTTGGCTTTGTGGTGGACAAACACCGTGTGCGTGGGTTTTCTCGGAGTTCTCCCGTTTCCTCCCACTTTCTTCATTCCACCAATCATCCATCCGGCCTGAGTCAAAGAACGAAATTCAAATAGAGAAACTTATTGTCTGCTCCCGTCTCAGTAAATACTGTAGAAACAAAAAATCCCTTTTCGCCACATTTATTCCTAACTGGGTCCCACTAGAGTAGTGAACACTCATGCAATATATGCGGCCCATACTCCTACACAATATCCTAAAATTTGCACAAAATCGGTTGAACAGCTCATTTTTCCAAGCAGGAATATAAAAAAAGCAAAAATTCGTTATTTGGGAGCATGAATGTGACGTCAGTGTTCCACTTACGATCACAAAAATCCAATATATTGTACAACGCTCCAACCACATTTATCTTTTGTACCGTTCCTGAGATATGACCAAAAATGCTAATGACACAACCATTTACGTCAACCACTGATAATACCTGACACAGAACAATATGTACATTGGGACAGTATGAATCAAAGCATACACATACGCCCGCCCTTGTACATAATGTCCTGTGTTTGGTATTTTGCATAGCGTTTTATCACATAGGTTTGTTTCTAAGCGTTTCCAGTGGGAAATCCAGTTCGATCTGAAGCAGGGAATGGTTGAGATTTCCCCCTCTCTGCAAAAATCTTCCCTGGCTCTGTTTTCCGAAATATCTCCCAAACCTGGAATATGAACGGATATAAAGTACTATTTTCTACGTTCTGAGAAAAACTTTACCCCTCTCTGGAAATAACAAAGAGAACTATTCTACCATGGATGACGGATAACTGCATCTTTTATCTGTCAACTGTATTCCAGGTTAGGAAAAGCCTGCAGATTTCTATATATTTCCTTCATTATGATAGATAATGTTAGGCTCTACAGAGAACCATATGGCTCTCTGTGGTTATACTATAACACTACGCGACCACAAACATTTTGTGCCTTTTTGATACAAAATCAGACTTTATACATCGATGGTACGGTAGTTTATACTTTTTAATAAAGTGAAACTAGTTCACGGACAGAATATAACTTGTGTAATGCATCCGTTGAACAGCAAATCAGAATTGTTAATCCATAGTCATATGTCGCCTGCTCGCCTTCTGAAGTACAATCGTAACTGGAGGCCGCAGGTCAGTTAATGCCGACCAGGCGAAGCGGCGCCTAAAGGCAACTGAGCTTCAACGAGGTACGGACAATGTAATTCCTTCTGGTCGGAAACCAAAACAGTCTATTTAAAGTATCACTTCGTTATTTTCTGTGCCAAATTCAACTGAAAATTACATCATTATGATCAGTGCAATTGAAAAAAGTGACTGATCCGCTTCCTGGCCCAAAATAACTGCGTTTTTTATACTACTTTGAAGTCTAGTTTACGTTAAGTCTAAAAGCAAAGGCACTGTTCATAGAAGCAGAGCCTCTTCAATGAACCGTTCAAAGTGAACAACACACTTACTCAATTCGTATCTTGGCTACAGTTCCATAGTTGGTAGATAACCGAGCACTGCCTTTTTATCAAGTGTAATAATGATGAATGTGCGGGAGAGAGCGAAGGGTGGTTAGTTGAGGTTATGCTCATACCTATTTAAAGCTATTGTGATGCATCTACATCAATTTTATCGTTCCTGTGATTATTATTTCAAAAAGTAGCCACCAACTTTGGAACCGCATCCCATATCTTAGACAATTTGCAGCTGTTACACCAAATTGGGAGCAGAGTGTCTGCATGTGAAAATGATGTGTGTGAATTGTACTGTTATGTATTAGAATGTTCAGTCGTTGATGTGCTGAGATGTATCGTTCATCTCATCACAAATAGTACTGAACGACTTCTTAAAACATGCTGTCATACTGAACAGGACTTGCTGAGCATATCATTACATGTAAGGAATTCACGATGCTTGTCACGAACGTACGCCCTTGTACACACGAAAAATTTCTTTGTATACTATGCTTGCGCGCAGTCAACTTTGTATCACAATTACATGAAGGCAAAGGGTCTTAAAAGCTATGATGGATTACTATAAAATTATGTTAGCTATAATGGTAAGTGTTACAGTATTTACGAAAAAAGAACAATTTCTGCACGGCAAGCACTATATTTTACTAACGATTTCAGGATAACCTATATAATATCTTTATACAATTCTTTTCTTGCTGTATATCACACATTTGTTTAAAGCACTGCGTTCGTAAACAAACTACAACTGATGCAAAATAAGCAGTACGGAGTTGTCACAATCTGGAAAAGTCTTTGTAGTCAGTAACAACCAGGGAATGGGTGCACTCGGTTTTTCCTCATCACAAACTGAATCTTGCGAGCCATATCTTCGTTGTATATTGCTTTACATTTCTCATAATTTACACGCCGCCGGACCTGAAAAGGTTTTTCATAATATTGCATTCTTCTGTACTGTTCAAATATTTCCTCCCGCCCAAGTATCCTATTGAGCAGTCTACATGCTTCCTCCACATTTCCATTTCGCACAAGGACTGTCCGAGCAATAAATAGTGCATGACGCATTTTGTAGTTTGTTACTTATTCTTATTCTTTCACAGTAAACAGAAATTAGTCAAAGTTCCCTTTTGCTAACTCTCACTTGCACTTATAACCACAATATTTACCACTACACTACAAGCTTGCTTCTGAAATCTGAATTTGTTTGTGGGGACTGGGGAAGGCCTCGCGAGAGTAATTAATTCAGGTAAAACGTCATCACAGAGAGTGAGTAAAGATAGTTCTACCGGTCGACGAATATTCTTGTGTTATTTTAAAGAAATCATGGGAAATCTATCATTGGCATTGGAAAGGGTTAAAGTCTAATCCGACCACAAGAACTACTTCGCTCACTTGGTTTTACATGTCTGTGAAGCATGTATGAAATGTTGAAAGAGCCTAGGCAACATTTATACACAGGGCTGGATTTATGCATAGGCCCGGGCCTAGGGGCGCACTTTACAGGGAAAAAATAGAATTTGCTATCTAAAACCCGAGATGAAAACAATATTTAAAAAAAAACATTAACAGAGAGCGCCAAACACAGTCACCTTTAAACTTCCCGTACCCCTTGTGAATAACTGACTTCAGGTAATTTAAAGTTAGGCTAATTTACATTAGAAATAATACAACAAAGATTAGAGTTTATATTAGGAACATAATTTACTCCTATTTTTGTCTTTGTACACACCAAGAATCATTATTACACTCTTTTTCTTTAGTTCACAATGGTTCCTGGTGTCCTCAAATCTTGCAACGTTAATTTAACTCATTTCCCTACGCCATTCAGTGATAAAATTTTGCACAGTGACGTAAGTCCGGTGACAACACAATCTTCCATTGTTACTATAATATATTTATATAATTTAAAAGCATATTTAGTTATTTTTTTAATATTACACATAAATACTACCCTGCAACCATTTGGCATTTGACTGATTGTAGAATACTTTAGGATTTTGAAAAAAAAATCGTACTAAAAGTAAAAAATAATTTTGTTTATGTATGACTTTTAAAAAGAAAAGCTTGGGGCGCACCAATTGAAGAATTTATAAAGTGACTGAATATCAGAGAACACCCCATGTTTTTCTTTTAAGTCATGCATAAACAAAATTATTTTTTACTTTTTAGTAGGAATTGTTTAAGAAAAGTGTTTTTAAATTATTGTTTTTTAGTCTATGGTACATATAAGGCGTCGCTGTAATTTATACCTCTGCTAATGGGCAAGATATACTTTGTGTTAAGCAAGCATGAAGGCGTAATTTACGGTAATTTTTGTTTATGAGGATAACTAAAGTGTCTTTTCGGGTCCGCAATGGATAGGTAACGTTCGTTCGAATCTTTCTGCCAGTCGTTCTGACTGACTTTTCTCACCAGACAAACGTCAGAATGATACCTTAACTAAGATACCGGCCGCTACCCTCCCTTACCCTATCCTAGTCTGATCCAAAGATGAATTTACAGACCTTACAAATTTTTAAAATATCTTAACTTCTTTTATGACAGAAGAAGTATTTTCCCCCTAACTTGACTTTATATCTTCAGGAGATGAATATTCCCGGAGATAGTGTTTAAAATTCAACGTGACTAATGAGTTTCTAGTGTCGCTTTTGTCCATTCCTAGACTAGATTTTTTTAACTTTAAACTTGCTAGTTCTTAGGGGCGACGTATTAGCAAGTTTACCGATATACTGACCAGCAAGTACCGGTACATAGCAGGGTTCAATTCTGTAAATCTACGTTTCCTTTTTCCTACATAAAGAGAAGTGGCAAAGAGGATGAATCAATAAATGCTAAATAGGGAAGACAAAATATTATTACTTTACCATTCTTTAATTCACTTTTAAAGTGTTTTTGTATGTCCTTATATGATATAAGTGTCTTGTGTACTCTGTGTTTTGTAATGTAATTGGAATTTTTAATTTTTTAAACTTTATAAATGTATTTAGAATTTTTTTGTGTAGTTGTTAATTTTTAGATTTATTTTGAAAATGTGTAAATATATCTAGAAAACTTTAAAGTATTGTATTGTAAGTGTAATTTTTTTTTAATGTTTTCCTCTAGAATACCTTATAAATGTATTTAGGAAGTTTTAGTGTTTTGTGTTGTGATTGGAATAGTTAACTTTTAGTTTTTTTTCTTCTTAAAAACTTTATAAGGCACTTCTAAGGAAATTCTAGAGTTTGTAATTGTTAAAATTGTAAATCTATCACGAAACTGCAATGTGCCATTTGTGATGTTAGAAAAAGAAGAATCTAAGAATGGCTGAAGAATTATCCTCCTTAAAGCTGCATAAAAGCCGTGAACGAAATGTAATAACAATATTAACAATATTGTAAATAATAAAATTGGAAAATAGTTCGTATTACCTTCTTGTTCAGTGTAATTAATATTTTTTTAAACAAATAGTCTACAGTAATTTAATTAAAATTGCTCATTGTATTTAATGAAATCATTTTATTGTTATGATATTATTGAAACGTATTTTGAAATTAACCACATTACCTCTCCAGAGTTAAATAATTATTATCTCGTTATTATTATTAATGACTAGAAGATGGAGGAGAGTCATTTGTCATAATGTGAGGGTAGGAAGGGAAAAAGGACGGAAGTGGTGAGGGTGGAGGGGCGGAGGCGCTGGAAGTCATAGGCCTAGGGCGACTAACCGTATAGATCCGGCCCTGTTTATACATACGTGGTAAAGGGATGCAATTTTCTCTCAACAACATTTATTTTTCCCAACTACCTTTTTTCCATTCACATGCGCAATAAAAAAAAACACCGAACCTGACTTACCTAACCCAAACGTGCCATTGGTCACTAGTTTTATTAAATTTCATAATGCGTATATATATTCGATCACGATCGACCACGCCAGGATTCGATCACAGGACCGATCAGCTTTCTGATACGTCAACCATTACTTAGACACTCGGCAAATGGCTTGGTCTCCTTAATCGCCAACACAATTGACAAATCCCGAATGGCAAATGGTATACAATACATAAAGGTGGTTGGGAAAAAATCTTGCATACGCATCCCACAGTAATGTTCATTTTTTTTAAATCATTTTTCCTGACTGGGAATTTAACCCGGGCTTCCCACTTCGGAAGCCAAAACTCTACTAGCTAAGTCACGGAGGTAATTCCAAACAAACGCTTTCGAAAGAGTACTTAATCCTGGGCTGTACGTAACGATACTGGAGTGCTCCATTACTATTTGAGAATAGACACCAGAGCAAATATTTAACCTTATTCGTCCATTTTTTGTTTAATCCCATTTCCCAAATGAACAAAAAGTTAAGTTCTAATTCAATTTTACGTTTGTTTCGGGGTGAGTCCCGGTTTTATTTTATATATCTTAACCCTTAATTTCTGGGTCATGCACGTACTGTGCTTAAATACAACCGCATCCTATAAATTATATTCACGTTATTTGCAAGAATTACAATATAAATTTAAAAAACTGGCCGCACAGCGATAAAAATCTTAGCTAGAACTGGATATTCGATCCATATTGGATATTGAACTGGACGATTAACTGAGTCTTCTTGTCACGAGGTTCATACACTCCTATTTTTTTTTAAAGAGTCCAGAATCATTTTAAAGGTCAATAGGATTTGAGTCACTCCCTGTTCGCTGTTGAACGTTTCTTTCAGGAGTATTTTCACGCACGAGATATTCCTGTCTTCGTCTGTTTGAAGTCTGGCAGGACTGGAAGGTAGAAACAATTAAAGAACGAGACGCGTTTCCTTTAACTTCACAATCTGAGTATCAGTGGGTATTATGTTTCATTGTAGTGTTATACTTATAAAATTACAGAATTGTGTTTTTTTACTATGTTTTAACTGTATAAGTAACATGACACTAACTTGTTAGTAGTGTATTAGTGCAAATAATCGAACGTCATGCGATCGCTCGTAATTATGGGTTGTTTCAAAGGGAGAATTGAAGTGCCCGTGTACATTTGTTTTATAAAGTCCGCATTTAAATTTTTTCTAAAACACTTCATCGCCTGGGTGAATTGACGATATCAATATTAGAAAGTGCAATTTCTATTTCAAATATTTGCATGGGCCTTTCTTGTTTATAGGGCATAAACTTTCTTTCGCATAGTACAAGGCAATGCAGTTGTAAGCTTTTTTCAATTTCCGTTGAGGTTTGCACACATTATCCGCAATTGGATGCTCTACAACCGTGTTAACCCCAAACATAAACTAACCTAACCTTTAATTATAAATTAAGGTAAATATGAACAATTTGTTATTTTCCCAGTACAGAAGGAAATGCGGGCCAGCGATCTAGAACCATCACTTACTGAGGCATGTAGCACCATAAAAGATTACGGTAAATGTTCAGTTATTCTTAGTGTGCCTGTTGGGTAAGATACAGAATGTCATTTGAGTGCAATGACATTCATACGCCTAGAGACCTAGATTGTGGGCAAAGAGTAGATGACTGGTCCACCCTCTCCTATAGCATTAAGAAGTATTGTTTTTGTCATGAATAATGGAGTCGGTGAGAATAAATAGTATTCCTTATGGAATCAGTAACATTGTTTTACTGTTTCAAACTGAAACTAACCTAAAGTCAGTAATGCATAGAGTGGACCAGTTCTCTAGAGAAATCCTTGATTTTTACATCACATTCTGCATTCTACTCATCCGTTGAAATATATTTAATGCCGAACAATAGTAGTAGGTAATAAATAGAATTACCTGCTATCTACAGTACATGAAAATTATATTATTAAAGCACATGTACATGAAAATTGTTGAACAACATGTTGTACAGTACATGAAAATTGTTTACATTTGGAAGTTGTTGAACAGCTTGATGTGAAATTAAATCCACCTTTCACTATAAGTATGAATTATCCACTTAATTTATAGTTCATATACGCAAACACACATTCTAGATTCTTGACAATATTATTTTACTTCTGGAATCACAAACTACAAGATTAATAATGCCAGTTTAACACCGCAGTTTGACAGTGGTTTGAGTTTGTTTCTTTGAGAAACTAACTGTCCGTCATTATTGCATTTTTTTTTTTTTTTAAGTAAACTTAAACAGTTTTTACATTACCGTTTTAAAAAATATTAATAGGCCAGTCAGTTTTGGCGAAAGTAATTCCAACAGTTTTGATACTTCAGGAACTTATACATGGCCTTCGTTATGTACTAGATTTTCTACATCGTGCTAGGTGAGCTCGCGCCGCCATCTTGGAAAAATGGCGTAAAAAGCAGTTCTTGCTGAATATCTCAGTAATGGTTAAGTCCTATTAAAACATGTGTTGTGACATAAAATGAAGATCATATTTTTCTCTACAAAAGAGATCCTTTACATTTTTTACTTAAGGTCAGGGTTGAAAAAAATCACTTTTTTTTTCAGAAAAATAATTTTTGTTAATATTTTATTTAAATAGCTTGCGGCACTGAAAGAGGTACTAAGTTAGTTTTTCAATTAGCTACCTTAACCAGTAAAAACTAAAGTAAAATCACATAGTATATGGCGTTCGCTACGGAAGATAGCCATGGAAAATAAGCAATTACAACAACTTGTAATCATTTTCAAAAGGAAGAAAGATGTGGCGTTATTTATGGTATATTTTACAAAAGAAAGCTAACATGTAGGAAACTTCTACGTTACTTGCGTTGATACATGATGAATGAAGTGGTTTCACAGGAGTATGCACCGTAAATTAAGTTTGAAAAGGAAACAGTTTACTATGTTTTACGTATTAAGCTTTCTTCCTGAAATGACGTCTGTATTCTTTCTTCTTCCTAAGCAATTGCACATTTTATTATCGCAATTGCCTCTTTTCTACAGGCTATATCTTTCTAACGAAATATTCTAAGATACATTTTTGTTCAATGAGTTCTATTCTGGAGTCGCGGTCGTTCAGTGGTATAGCGTTCACCTCTGCTCCGTGGGTTCCCCGATTCGATCCCAGCTCGTGCCATGTGAGCTTGTAGTGGACAAAAACCGTGTGTTCCTCTCACTTTCTTCTTTCCGCCAATTTTTCCATCATCGTCCATTCGATTTGATCCAAAGTTGCCTAAAGGAATTAGGTAAAATTCAGTTCAATGAGAGCTATTTAATGCAGCCAAACCACTAAGGTTCCCTACCAAATTCTCCCTCGACTAACTTCTCTGTACTTTCTTTCGTCGAGAATCTGTTCGATCTGTCTGTATTTTTCATCTAATTTAGCTGTTATTTTTTTATGATTTTTTTTCGTATTTCCCTGACAGTATTTTATGATATTTGCAACATTATGTAATATTAGATATCCTATTGTGTATCAAACAACGATCAATAGTTTCGTAATAAATTCAATCGTGCAATTAAACAACTTACCACGTCAAAATAATAACATGAAAGATTCATGTTCAGTGAGGCGTTATGAACCCATTTTAAGATGCAATTTGTTCGCCTTACGTGGTTAACGATAAGGACTGACTTCAGAAATTTTATAAAGGAGCACTTCAACCTTCCTCCTTAGGAATTAACTAAGAATTGGGTATTCCTTTTGTGTGCACAAGGCGCTCTTATACGAATCGTCCTGTGAATTCCAACTAGCCTAATCTGAGTTGGGTGTAAGACAGAGGCTCACTGGACAGTTAAGGCCATCGCTAACGCTGCTTTTATATGAGACTTCCTTTTGACATAGTAAGCAATATACTATTAATATAGTACTGTGTAACTGCATCTTACGCATATTTTACATTTATTCCCTAGAACTTTTTTCCTAAATATTGGCGTTGTGCGAAAGATCTAGATGCAATATTAGAAATAATGGGAACAACTCTTGTGCTGATGTTTACAGAAATTTCCTGCTCAACGTTTTGGCTTGACTCTTAAGCCTTCCACTAACGACTGCGTAAACGAAGAGGAGACAGAAGGTAAGGAAGTTGGAGAAAGGAATACATAATCTTCATGTTGTGATGTAAATAAATGAAGTGAACAGTCCTGCCATAATTATGGTAAATCTGTTTTAAATAATATATAAGGGAAGAGACGACATGGTGGTTCTTTCCGCTTAAATATATGGATAAACCTGAGATCCGGTTTGCTATTTTAACATCTCCCGTGCTCCTTAACCCTTGTTAGATTTCATTTTGTCCTACCAAGATTAATCACATTCACTCGTCAATAGATTTATTAAAGAAACTTACTGCATTATCACCTGTAGTGCGTCCCGTAGTACTTATAGAGATATTCTTAACAAAACTTGAACCCCATTTTTGGATACCTTGTTACTTCAAAATGAAAATTTAATTAAAGGAAAAAAAGATCATCGAATATGCGTTCGGCGTTCTTTTCTTTAAATATTTCCCACGCTTTTTAGTACGCTTAAAAAAATTGCTTCTCTTTAGGAAAATTCAGTTTCTTCATTTACATAGCATTACAAATTAAAGAAATAAATAAAAATAGTTCAGAAATATAAGAGCATTTCTTACTGCACAATTAATTGACACAAACCACCAATCTCATAAATTTGGTTCTCGTCACGAAAGTTTGCATTTCATCAAATCAAGTATTGCTGTTATTTACCATAATTATGGCAGGACTCGTCTCTTTATTACATCATAATATGAAGCGTACACATTAGGGAAGCTAGATATTTCTATCTCCAACCTTCCTATCTTTTTTTCTCTTCTTTTTCGTAGTAGCTCCAGAAGTTGGCGTAAGAGTCGAGCAGAAACGTTCTGCAAAAACACGTTGATCTCAGTTTCAGCATTAGGTCAATTCCATACCAAATCATCATCAAAAATGGGTGTTTTCAACCCTACCATCTCTGATTTGCACGAAAATTCGAAGGATGGTAGATGACAGCAAGTAATGTACATATATATATATATATATATATATATATAAAATGTTAGTTCTCAGTGATACACCGTATTGATACAACAGGGTTGCCAATATGGGCAAAAACGTAAAAAAAAAAAAAATGCATGCAAGGTCAACAAAAAATCATGGTAGACCATTCTTTTTGGACTTGTTTTGAAGCTAAGGAAACAGTTTTTATGAAAAGAAATTACTATTACATTTCAAGGTCACATGACGTAAACTTTGACCTTGAATATCTAAAAAAAAGTGCATTTTCAACATTTTTTTTAGGAATAAAGTATATTATATAGATTAAAGCAATCTATCTTTGGTGCAAGTTTCATTTTGGGATGACTTTGGGAACAGCACTAAACAGAAATATTCAGTGTGGATTTATACCTTTCTTGCACTAAACATACTTGAAAGTCTCTCACTCGCCGTGTAGTTCCCGTCTGGCTGTAGATATTGTGTGATAAACCAGTAGTACAAGGTACTGGTACAATTTATTGTGGACATATACTTCTGTGAGTAACAGGGTTGCCACGCGATCTGATTCTGTCGGAACCGCCCGGACTTTTGACCCGATACAGTTTTTATCTTTTCGAGTTGAAGTATAGAGAATATTTTATTATTTGATATGTTTAATAGTATATGCAGAACGCTACACTTATTATTTCTGAGATCTGTACAAATTTGATTTTGTTAATTCTAATTTTAAAGCAATGTTTTTCAGTTTCTAGCACAGAAGTGACAGTGCAAATGGTACCCACGTGTTGAATTATCGTAAAATATTTAATTTTTTGATTGTTACTTGCCTCTGCGCGAACCGAGTCACCGTAGCTCAGTGGTAGAGCGTTGACCTAGCATTCGGGAGGTCGTGGGTTCGATCCCAGCGGCCGACCATCCTCACTGATATTTTTCCAGAGTTTTTCCTCAGTCACGCCAGTCAAATCCCGGGATGACACCTTTCAATACAGGCCCTGGCCGACACCTTTCCGAATCCTTTTCCCTCCCCTATCCCAGCCTGAGCCTTAGATGCCTAAATGCCATAAATAAATTTCATTCATTTCCCCTGCGTGTCTGTTAATTGTTTGTTATTTGAAAAGTTACAATTGTTTTCAGTGTTATAAGTCTACATGTATAAGAAAGACCTCGGTTAAGTTGATTCAAAATTACAGTCTGAATTTAAAATTAATTTATATCTTCTTAAGAAGCGTAGCATAGCTAAAGTGCCAATTTGTATGACTTAAACAAATATTTTCAATGTCACTACTCCCAGAACCACCTTTTATTGATGGGGTGCAGGTGAATTTTAAAAATGCAAGTAAAAATCATTGTTAATGACAAGGAGAGTACAATTTATTTTAGCTAAATCATTAATAATTTTTAACTTCAGAAGAAGTTTTAAGATGGCCCTAAAGAAAGGTAAAGCTTACAAGTGGTAAAACTTTTTCGTGGAAGTACCCCCTCGAACAAAAAGGTGGCATCTCAGGTGAGTAGAATAATTTGAGAATTGTGTGTGAGACAATGCAAACAAAATATATTAAAGCACAGTGCTTTGATATGAAAGGACATAGCAGCAGTAGGAAACAACTAAGGAATGTACAACCATGGATAATTGAAAAACTTCTACATTTAACCAGTTATCAAATGATCTAAGATAATGTAGGAAATAAATTAGCTTGAATGGGAAAAAAAGGAAGATTATATATATTCTATCGTGGTTGGTAAGCTGGAGGAAAAGAGGCCGTTGGGAAGATGGAGACGACGTTGGGATGACAATATTAGAAGCGATCATCATCGAGAGGTACTGAAAAGTGGTTTTATCATGCCTAGCATAGAATCCAGTGGCGAACGTGTGTTAGTGCGGCGATGAACTTGGGAGTTCCGTAAGGCATAGAGTTAGTTAATTAGCAGGAAACAAATTGAAGGGGTTCTATTACTTCTGAGGAAGATCCGAGCACGGCAAATAAGGAAAGTGGCAACACACAGGACGGGATCAGCTTTGCACTTATTGAACTACAGCTTAAGTAGTGTTGCAGCATCACCGATCAAGAGCAAAAAGAATGAAAGAAGGAACATATTACAAAATGAAAGACACACGTTGCATCAGGACTCTGGACATCGGACCGAAAACCGGGAAGGATGGTAACCCTGATTCTCATAGAAGTATATATCCACAGAAATTGTCCCAGCCCTTTGTACGACTGGTGTACCACACAATAGCTAAAGCCAGACATGAACTACACGGCGAGTGAGAGACTTTCAAACATTTCTGAAATTTTCCACTAAGCATGTTTAGTGCAAGAAGGATTTAAGTGCATACAGAGGTTATATATATATATCATCATCATCATATTCAGCCGTTTTCTATCCACTGCTGGATGAAGGCCTCCCCCTTTTCTTTCCACATATCTCGGTCTGCTGATATCCTCATCCATGTAGCTCCTGAAAAACGTTTGATTTCATCTACCATCTTACATTTGTCGTCCACCTTCCATCTATTCGTCTAGCAGTGTGACCGGCCCATCTCCACTTCATCTTCTTCGCAGTCTTGATTACATCCTCTACCTTTGTTTGTGGGCGAATCCATTCATTTGTCTACCTTCCCTCCTGGTTATTCGTAGAATGCACTTCTCCATTGCTCTTTGTGTGTGTGTGTGTATATATATATATTTATTTATTTATTTATTTTTATTTTCTTGTTCCCAAAGTCATCCCAAAATGAAATTTGCGTCAAAGATAGATTCCATTTAACTATACAATATACTTCATTCCTAAAAAAAAATTGAAGATACCTTTTTTTTTTTAGATATTCAAGGTCCAAGTTTATATCATGTGACCTTGAAATAAAAATGCAATAGAAAGCAATCAAAAGAAGGCCAAGATGACTACAACAGTTAGAAGCCAAGTTACGATTTTTACGTTTTCTCTCATGTTAGCAATCCTGCTGTATTAATACCGTGTATCACAGAGGGCTAATATTGTACATGTTATCTACCATCATACGAATTTTCGTGCAAATCTGAGATGGTTGGGTTGGTAACTGTGATGATTTGGAATGGACTGACCAATTATTTTATAACTTTTCTCTCAGCCTATTCAGTGTTACTTTATGTATATTGTTACAGGTGTGTGTGTGTGTGAAGCCATTTTCTTCCGTACAGTGAGGCTGTGATGGAGTCTATCCTTAAAAAGGCATTGAATACCAAAGTTCTGAAACGAACTGGAAGAGGAGGCGGTGGTTGTATAAATGAAGGTGAAGCTTATTTGACGGATTCAGGCACGGTGTTCGTAAAACGCAATGGCAAGTCACAGGTAATTCCACTTTTACGTAATATTGTCGCAGTCGGAGGTGTATTTATCAAACATATCTAAATAAATTAGTCCTACTTTAACTCAAATCAGTAGTTTTTACCATATTATATTGCCCACAATAGGTATTCAAAATTGTTACCTTAATCACTAATCACTGGTGAATTTCTTTGATGATTCGTGAGACTCTGATGACTTCAGAAGCTACTCCAATGCAGGCGATAATATGTTCTTCTCACTGGATAGTTTCTGAATAAAGCAGATGCTTCATTTAGCCCCACAAGAGTAAGTCGAAAGAGGCAAGTCTGGTGGTTACTTCGAAGGTCAACCAACATGTCTACTCTTCCAATCATATATCACTAAACGGTCTAACAAGTTCACGACGTACTGCACCATCATGACACAAGGATTTCCTA